>JAAKBH010001085.1:10000-54859 GCA_019776075.1 Amaranthus palmeri
CTAGTGTCAACATTATGATATTTGGATGAGAATTTCAATTAAGGGAGGCTAATTGTATTGAAGCTAATTGTGTTGAGATGAACGAAAATCTATTGATTAAGGGAACAAAAGCGTTTGTTTAGACCATGATTGGAGGAGATATAGAAGGATAAAAGTTAAATCGGCTAAGTTGTGTAAAATTGTATTCATGGTGAGCCAGATGATCGGAAATAAAGGTTAAGAATCGTGTGACATCCAATGTTTATAGTATGAAATCTATTTGGGAAAGATGTAGTTGAAGCTTAAGTATTCAGGGTCACGTTTTAAAGGTGTCTATGAACGTTTTATGAGTGGAAGTCAAACGATACAGATTGAGTTATAAGTTATTAAAGGTTGAAAGTCGAAAGTGATCAAGGACATTTTCTAAGAGTTTGAGGTTCAAGTTGTTTGATTATGAGAAATGAAATGTGTGCTTTAAAGTGATAATTTCAAAGTATATCAGAGGTTATAAGAGTTCCTAAGTGAAGTTTTGTTGTCATATGGGAAAATCAAGTAAATTAGAGAATTAGTTTTTCAAAGTGAGGAACTGAGGATACAAAATGGTTGAGTTGATTAAAACAAGTAAAGGTTTGTTAAAAAGTATTCGAGTATAACGTAAGAGTTGATGTGGAGATTTAGATGTTAAATTTTAAGGTTGTATCGAAGCTAGGGAATATTTAAAGTAGTGACTAGAGTTATATCGAGAACTGTAAGTTACGAAGTGTATGATCGGAAATAAGTGTCCAAATTAGAGGATGAAATTACTTTAATTTGAGAAGAATGAATCAATCACTATTTTATTCGTCTTAATTAAATGTCATTAAGCTAATATGGGATTTCGAGTAAGTTAATCTGAGTAATATTATTATTATATTTTAATAATATGAACCAGATATTTTGCTTCTTATCATTTTCAAGAAAAAGATTATTTAATAAAGAATATATTGTATAGATAAATATTTTGAGGTAAAACTAGTTAGCATTTGGTTAAAATTATATTTAATTTTGTATTCAAGCAATTAGCTAAAACTGATTTAGTAAGTTAATTAGTTTGACTTGAAAATAGATTTGATTTTGAATACGTAATTTTGAATAGTCTTTATTCGAAGGGAAAAGCTATCAAATTTTCCATCATACAATTTAATAATTTCTATATAAATTCTAAAAATGGCAGTTTAATTGAATGTTGCCATGTGTAATTTTTTTATTAGCTGAATATTTATTGGTAGAGATTTTGCATTATTTGTTATTTATTGCCTAATATAATTTCGCACAGATTAAAGGATGATTGACTGTGATTTTAGCAATATAATCAATTTGCACATTTTAAAACATGATTGCCATTTATATTTCCCTTTTTACTGGTTGAGACAAATTTGGCATGATTGTTTTGTTGACTGATATTTACTGGCTGAGATGAATTTGCACAAATTGATTGATAATTGATAAACACTTGCATTACTTAAAATCATACAAGAAAATTATACATGTCATCCTCATAAAAGTCTCGCTATATGAAAAAATTTCATTGGTTGATGTTTAATTATTCTTGCTTATATTGAGATATAAAAAATAAAGGGATATTCACGTGGTAACCCTGAGGTTTTGGGTTTTCCACGTGGTAACCAAAACTTTTAAAAAATCCACGTGATAACCCTGAGGTTTACCAAATTGTTTCACCGTGACCTTTTTCACATAAAAATGTTAGCAAACATTAATTTCGAAGCTATAAGACTGTTGTACGCCTATTTATTTGACTCACCATTTCAAATGTCATCGGTTTCAACCTTTTTCCTCAAGATATTAACCCTAACTTTACCATATTTTTGGATTTGGGGGGAAAATATGATTTGAATGGAAAATGGTAGAGTTGGGATTTATGTTTTGGTGGAAAATGTTGAAACGGATAACATTTGAAATGTTAAGTCACATATATAGGCGTCTAACAGTTTTAAATCTTTGAAATTAACGTTTGCTAACATTTTTATGTACAAAAAGGTCACGGTGCAACAATTTGGTAAACCTCAGGGTTACCATATGGGTTTTTTAAAAGTTTTGGTTACCACGTGGAAAACCCAAAACCTCGGGGTTACCACGTGGAATTTCCCAAAAATAAATTATTGATTAAATTTTATCGGATGCTGTAAATTTTCCATTTTTAAAAATAAATAATTTAAATATTTTTCTAAAACTAAGAGGCTACAACATTTTGTTGAATCAAATAATATAAACAACGTCATATATATTTTATCAATTATTATTTCATATTTAATATATAATGTGTTTATTATTACGTTTCTTTGATATTATATTTTTATATATTTTCATACTAAGAAATCCGTGCATTGTACGGGGTCTTATATCATACAATTTAATAATTTTGATGTAAATTATAAAAATGGCAGTTTAACATAATGTTGCCATGTGTAATTTTTTTATGGGCTGAATATTTATTGGTAGAGATTTTGCATTATTTGTTATTTATTGCCTAATATAATTTCGCACAGATTAAAGGATGATTGACTGTGATTTTAGCAATAGAATCAATTTGCACATTTTAAAACATAATTGCCATTTATATTTCCCTTTTTACTGGTTGAGACAAATTTGGCCTGATTGTTTTGTTGACTGATATTTACTGGTTGAGACGAATTTGCAAAAATTGATTGATACTCCCTCCGTTCCTTTTTGATTGTCCACTTTAAGTTTGTCTACTTTAAGAGAGAGAAATTTAAATTAGATTTTTGAAGTATATATTGAAGATAAAATATATTCATATGAGATCTTGTTAGATTTGTCTTAATATAAAGTTTTTTAATATATAATTTTTGTAATTTTTTATGATGCATACTTAGAGATATTAAAGCTTAAAATTTGCTAAAAAATACGTGCAAAATGTAAAGTGGACATACAAAAAGGAACGGAGGGAGTAATTGATAAACACTTGCATTACTTAAAATCATACAAGAAAATTATACATGTCATCCTCATAAAAGTCTCGCTATATGAAAAAATTTCATTGGTTGATGTTTAATTATTCTTGCTTATATTGAGATATAAAAAATAAATTATTGATTAAATTTTATCGGATGCTGTAAATTTTCCATTTTTAAAAATAAATAATTTAAATATTCTATTAAAACTAAGAGGCTACAACATTTTGTTGCATCAAATGATATAAAACAACTTCATATATATTTTAGCAATTATTATTTCATATTTAATATATAATGTGTTTATTATTACGTTTCTTTGATATTATATTTTTATATATTTTCATACTAAGAAATCCGTGCATTGTACGGGGTCTTATACTAGTATGCTATAAAAACATTGTTCTTGAACTTGAATGACTGCCAAGTGTAGATGTAAGCTGTTTTGAGTAAGTCTTTAGGATAATGTTATTTGAGAAAATTAATTGGAATTATTTGAAGAATTATTTTAAGAATTATTAATGCTTAGATAACTTATATAATTATTCAAAAAAAAAGATAACTTATATAAGGACAATGACTTGTTCTTAAAACTAATGCGTTCCTAAATTGACTTGTTTCTGAACAGACTCTTGTTCCTCATGTATAATAATATATTCTTTGTTCCATCATATTTACATGAAGCTTAGTACTCTCAAACTTTAATCTTCATGTCCTCAGGTGATTGGCTTCGACTCTAAAAGCTTCTCTTTATTCAAGTTCCTTTGAGAACAACCTTAAGATCTTCGTTGTTTCTACTTTGAAACTTCACAATCTTGGCTCTACTTCACTGGAACTTTTCTTGAAGTCTTTGTGCATATGTTAAATATGAAGACTTTTGTTTTGGAGCTCCTTGGGAACTTCATTTATTTTGTTGTATACTTTGAAACAACTCTTCAAGTTATTGATGCTCTTATGAACTTTCATAGTTATAACCTATAAGTTGTTCATGTACAACTACAGCTGATCAAAGTTTGGTCAAAACCACAAATCAAACCAAATTAAATCTTAATTTAGGTATTTGGTATGGTTTACGATCTAAATGGTCTGGTTTTGTTTTCTATTAATTAAATTACTGTTTTAGGTCTGGTCTAGGCTTTTAAAATTTTCAGACCGGACCAAATCGAAAACCATAAAATTTTTCAGTCTGGTGTAAATTGTGAACCGTAAACTGAATACCATGAAATATGTAGTAATAGAATAAAGTAACTTAAAAAATAATGGGAAATTCTACATGGTAAGCACCAGGTTAAGGGAAACATCTGTAATAACGATTCTTGTTTTTGTTTCTACACGGTAAGCACCAGGTTAAGGGAAACTAGTTGCCGTAACTATATGGGCTAAAAAACGATGGAATGGCCGTTAAAAGGTCAAATTACCATATTGCCCTTGTTTATTCTTCATCATCATCTTCTTCCTATAACTCCTTTCTTCACCTTCCTTCATCTTCCTTCACCAATTCTTGAACCTCCATTGAAATCAATCTTATATTTCACCTTGCTTCATCAGGTATTTATTTTATTTTTCTATTTTTTAATATTTTGGATTATTTATTTTATTTATGGATTATTTGTTAAGTTATTACTTTGTGATAATTTGATTGTGATCAGTGTGGAAATCATCATGTATTTATTTTTTTTTTCTTTTTTTTTAATATTTTGGATTATTTGTCAAATTGTTTGGAAACTGTGGCGGCACCTCAACTCACGCTGTTACGGTTATTGGATATGGTACAGATACTGATGGAACTGATTACTGGTTGATCAAGAATTCATGGGGAGAAGATTGGGGAAAGAAAGATTATATGAATATGATTAGAGGTTACAATCTTTGTAACACTGCTTTCAATGCTTCTTATCCTACCTACAATTCATAATAAGATCAGATATGATGCTTGATGAAAAATTGTTGGTCATAATTACTACTCCCTCTGTTCTTTTTTGTTCTTCCCATTTACTTTTTGCACAGTTTTCAAAGCGACTTTCGAGACTAAATATCTCTAAATACGCATTATAAAAAATTATAAAAAATATATGATAAAAAAGTATACATTAAGACGAATCTAAGGAGATCTCATATGGATATATTTTATCATCTATAAATGTCTTAAAAATCTTAATCAAAATTCTCTCTCCAAAAACGGAATATTCTAAACGGGAAGAACAAAAAAAACGGAGGGAGTATTACATCTTATTAATTTTATAATTACATTTCTCCAAACAAAGTACAGACATTTATCGATTAACGATGAGGCTAAAGCCAAACAAACTGCTAACAACTGTAATTATTATTTAAAAATCAATACAAGTATCTCATGCTATTAACTATAATTATATACTCCAATCAACAATGCCTAAAATCAAATTATCACAAGTAACAAACCATTTAACAAATAATCCAAAATATTAAAAAATGGAAAAATAAAATAAATACCTGATGATTTCCACACTGATCACATTCAAATTATCACAAAGTAACAAACAATTTAACAAATAATCCATAAATAAAATAAATAATCCAAAATATTAAAAAATAGCAAAATAAAATAAATAGCTGGTGAAGGAAGGTGAAGTATAAGATTGATTTCAATGGAGGTTCAAGAATTGGTGAAATAAGGTGAAGGAAGATGAAGAAATGAGTTAAAGGAAGAAAATGATGATGGAGAATGAACAAGGGCAATATGGTAATTTGACCTTTTAACGGCCATTCAAACGTTTTTTAGCCCATATAGTTACGGCAGCTAGTTTCCCTTAACCTGGTGCTTACCGTGTAGAAACGAAAACAAGATTCGTTATTACAGGCCTTTCCCTTAACCTGGTGCTTACCATGTTGAATTTCCCAAAAATAATCTTTAAAAGGTATGCTTTTTGCAGAGGCTGGCTAGCCATTTCTAAACATTGAATAATTTTTTAAAACCTTTATTTCATGCTTCCTAGTGCTTTGTAATGCTTCCTTCTCCTCTCATTTTCAAACCCTAGTTTCATACATTAATTGACGACACCCTCTCTTCCATCTCAATCTTCTTTCATCTAACTCTCAAGTTTAAATTTTATAGATGGATTCAAGCGTAAAATCTTATAATTTGAGTATGATACCTTCTAAATATTTTCTCCAATAAACAGAGATTATTTTTTTAATTTTTGATTATTTTTTATATCATTGATTTGTTTGTTTTGTTTGATTTATTCATTTGGAGTTTGATTTCAAATTTTTGTTGATGTTTTAAGAAATTCAGTTCTTTAGGGTTTGAGTTCATAATTTTTGTATTGTTGAATTTTTCTGTTGAATAAATTAAATTATTAACTAATTTTTCCAGTAATTTATTGAATGTTGATTTGCTCTTGTAATGTCATTCATTTATTGAATGTGTATTTGCTCTTGTAATGTCATTCATTTAGGTTTATCTGTTTAATAACTTTTGTTTGAGTTGATGCGTACGTTTTGGTAATGTAGCAAATTCTTTAAAAAGAATAAAAAGAAAAAAATATGTAGACTAGACCGTTTTAAGTTGGTCCGGTCCAACTGGGGTTTTAACTGCTCTGGTTTGATCTGGTTTGAAAATTTTTCAGACTGGAATTCCTGGTCTGGTCTGATTTAAGTGTCAAACCAAACCAGACTGAATCGTGTGCACCCCTATCTTTAACTTAACACGCATATTAGTTTGATAATCATCATTTGTTTACCATCATCAAAACCAATCATAACTCGGCAAAATGGTTGACGAAAGATCTGAATTTTCTAAACATCGAAACCTAAATAAGGCCCTTATACTCTCAGTTTTGGTCCCTATATTTAATCCACAGATTTTCTTTTAGTTTTTTTCAAACTTTATGATTCCTAACTTTTCTCCATTAAATTTAATATTCAATAAAATATTATATTTACTATCTAAAAGATTATATTTTTCTTAATTTCTATAAATATTCTCCTCTATGGAGATTTAAAAAAAATAAAGTATAAGGGTTACGAAAATTTGATCAATTTAAAAAATTTTAGCAATTATATTATGCTGATAGCAAGTATTATTATAATTTAAATGAAGAATTAGAATGAAACGTGAGCTACATACTCCATGTTTTCTACAATCTTTTCACAAAGCCTTAAAAGCGAGTACTTATCGACCTTAGCTCCACCCACCACTCCCCAGTCCCAATTATATATACTTCATTTTTTTTTACCTGATCTAATTTGTTATTTTAATTATTTATATATGGCATTATGAACAACTAAAATTTATAAATTTTGAATATAACGGAAATTTGCAATTAGATGTTTCAAACAAAATTTCACTTGACCAAATTTTTTCTTACAATATATAAGTTGCAATAACAATAAATAATGTCAACCATTGAATCTATAGCATAATAAGTATTCAAAAACGAATCAAGTATATTGTCTTTGTTTCAATGATTCTTCTCTGTTTTAACATTTGAGTACAACTAAATTTGAATGACGGTAATTATGAAAAAAGAATTTAAAAATTAGATGAAAATAGACAATGGATTTGTAGATTGAATATTTTCACATGAAATACTATCTCAACGTCAGGCATATAATCATCAGCAAATCAAATACAATTAAGCAACAAGTTTAGTTCTACTCAAATCTATAATTCTTGATAACTAAATCCTAAATATAAGTCAGTTTACATTGTTGCTGCTATGTGCATAATTCTAAATAACTGTGCAATGTATAGCCTCGAAAGATACAGATTAACACAAAAAAAGTTTCTTTAAAATAAAAAGCTTACTCAGAACTTCCATCCTCCTAATCAAATCACCACGATGAAACTACGAAGTCTGTTGACGAGAACTAGGAGCCATAGGAACAGATGATGATGACGGGCTATAGAATCCACCTTCAGATCCTGGGAAAGGTTGGTAAGGATTAACCGGGGGAGCTACATAGGGAGACATACCAGTGATTGAGACAGATGGATATCCAGATAAAGGCGGGGAAGGTGACGGCTGGGTGGCCCCATAGCTGAAGTTAGTAGCGGTCTGTATAAAATGATCCGGATGCGGGAAGGGCGGCAATGGTGGCGGAGGTTGCTGATCCATAGGTAATGGTGGCAGTGGAGGTGGTGCATAAGATGATTCCTCGTTATCTAATTTGGGTCTTTTTTCAGAATGGTGGGAATCGGTAGATGAATTTTTGGCATTGTTATTATTACCAAAGGTTACGCCTGATACCAAAGAAGTTAGGACATGGCTGAACATCTCTGCTGATGAACTCGAAGCAGTAAGCTTAGCGGCTACTGCAGCTGCCGCAGATTTCAGGGACTCATCCTCGGTAGAAGCAGATTTATCCGGTACAGGGACTTGTCTTGTGTATACAACAGGGTTTCCTTGACCAGGTAGGACCATTGAAGCATGATTATCTTTTATCGTTTGTTCATCCGGTAGAATGTTGCTACCAAACTGTCGGTAGACATTAGCGACTTGATCTGATCGCAATTGAGCAGCCTGATCACGTTAAAAGAATGATACTTTTTTTAAAAAGCAATCTTCAAGTGCTTTAAGCTATGATATACATAAGTCCCGATAGGTATTCCATAATGCAAGTGTTATGATAGTAATACTTCTGGAATGTACTAGCCAAGTAAAAGCACAACATACAAGCAAAGCCACTAATTGCACGAAAAAAGGAACATCAAATAACATGCATTCTAAATGAACTTACGTAGAAGAACAAAAGTACTGTGCCGTGTGTTTTACGTTTGTTACTCCTATCTACTATGTAATCTCAGTTAAAAATGGAAATTATGGAGAGACTTACTTGGAGTTGACTACGCACTTGATCCAATTTTGATTCCTGCAAACAAAACATTGCTCTGAGTAAAGTGTAGGGAGAAAGTGAAGACCTTAAAACAGACTCTAGCGGCCTAGCCTCTTCCCGCAGGCTACAAGAGCATAAAATCAACAGAAGAAATTGTTTTTATGATAAGCCAAAGTTGCTTACAATGTTAAATTTTTTCAGAAATACTCTAAAATCATTTCAAAACCCATGATCTAGTAAAACGATTCTTATGATATTGCACAATAAACCACCTAAACCTAAAGATAGCACATATATGAATAATAATAACCCCATGCATTTATTTATTGTTTACTATCATAAATCAATAAACGTTAGTATAAAAGGCAGCCCGATGCACAAAGGGTACCGACACAGTCAGGGTCTAGGAAAGGGTCCCACCACAAAGGTGTAATATAGGCAAACCTTACCGTGCATTCTTTCAAGAGGCTGCTTCTAGCCTAGATTTTGCTTTAGTTTATGTTTTCTCGGAATGAAATCTTGTAGCATTTAACACATGGAAAACTTGGAAATCGATTAGTGCAAAAATGCGATAATGGTCAAGGTTGAGGTAACAGGGATGATACGGTTACCGTACATATCGTTTAACCATGAACAATAGAACCTTTTGGTAATTTCCCTACAATAATACCAAGTATTGATTAACCATGAATAGTACCAACTTAAAGGAGTGTTTCACTAGAAAATCCCTAACATGTTAAAAATCAAACTATAGATGATTATAAGATAAAGAAAACTGGTATATTAGTTAATAAATTAAAATTGGTATTATTCTAGGAAAATACTCCACTAAGTTGGTATTATTCATGGTTAATCAATAGTTGGTTTTATTGTAGGAAAATCAATACCGGTTTGGTAATTTGAAAACCTTTACGATACGGTCGATATGATACGATGTGGCTTTGTTTTTCCACTATGCTTGAATAGACAAAAGGGCCATTTTATGTTGGCCAGACCAGAGGTTGTGAATTATACGAAAAACAATTATAAGAGTCAAAAAGGGTACAGACAAATGATGTGTACCTGCTCTTGGAGAGCATCTCTCAAATGCGATACAAGACTCGCTCTTGAAGACTCTAGCGTTATCAGCTGCCCAATGCACTCCCGCAACGCAGCATGCTGTACTTTTAGTTCCGCAGCAAATGCAGATCCACCGAAATTCCCTGATTAACACAGTAATCAGAAGCATATCACTCAGACCAACAAAATGATAAACATGTAAACAGGACGTGACCCGAAAAGGAAAAGGAAAAACATATATTGAAATAAAGGGGAAGGCATCAGCTTCATAATTTACTCACTCCAAGGAAGCTTGAAAAATACTCTCTTAAGACCCTTGTATTTTAAATAATTTCGAACACCCATTGCATATGGTAAACTTTGTTTCAACTAGTGAACTAAATCATTTAGTTATACATATTTGGAATGGTAGATAAGATAATCAAGGGTTGACTGGAAACAATTTGTTACGTTATTACAAGGGTAATTTTGTTTACAACCGAACCCCAGACCTCGCCTAGGTGAGAGCCACTAGGCATTGGCGTAATGACATATTGTTCTATAGTTGCAAGAGGAGAACGCATATAATTGATTAGGTCCAGACAAATGTTCCTAGAAATATATTACAAAACGATATGAGAAAGAAAAACGAAAACAATAAATGAAATTTAAAATTTCTAAAACGTTAAACAAAATTACCATAACAGTAATCATTCATAAACATTTTTATATGATAAATGTAAATTTAATAGAGGCTAAGATAGGATCTTAGTGTTGCCCAATACATTGAGCATAAGTACAAAATTACATCAACCAAAAAACGCAAAAGATAAACAATAACATGAAATCAGAATTCTAAATCAATGGCCTAGTGTTAGTAAATGAGACTTTCAGTCTCCCTCATTTAATAAGTTTGTCATTAAGTCTAGATAAATTAGAGATTTAGAGTACATGAACACTTAGCAGTTATGAGTAAATGTAAGGCCAAAGGTTGTGACTTTTCAATAGTTGCAATTATTATTCACAAATTGTTGAGAGGGACGGTCTCTTTGAGAGACCGTTTTGAAATAGGTCGGCTTGCTATATTATTTTTTTTTTAAAAAAAAAAGGAAAAGGCAGTGTAACTGTAGAGTTACTCGGTAGGGTTTTAGGTTAACTTAAATAGGCATTTAGGGTAGTCAAGTAGGGGTTCACAATAAGTCAAGTAGGTGTTTTTAGCATGCTGAAGTTCTCAAGGTGTTTTAAATCGCCTGAACCTTGTAAGCCTCAAACATCTTCTTGGTATACCTCAAAACACCTATTAAACATACCTCAAAATACACTTGACATACCTCAAATACTTATTTTACATATCAAAACAGATATCTCATATAACCTCAAACACCTACTTGACAATCCCAAATACTTGCTTGTTATACCCTAAATACCTTCTTGGTATATCTTAAATCCCTACCTAAAATACCTCAAAACACCTAATTGGGTATACCCTAAAATACCTAATTGGTATATCCTAAATAGCCAACTTGGTATGCCTAAAACACCTATTTGAAAACCCCAAATACCTGCTTCTTATATCTCAAACCTCTATTTGATATAGCTAATGCCCTTACTTGACAGCTACAAATACCTACTGGCATACCTCAAATACCTACTTAATATACCCAAATACCTACTTCATATAAATCAAATCTATACTTGGTATTATCCAGAATCCCTAGCATAGTGATGCTAAAAAGATAATTATTTAGTGTTTTTTTAATTTATTAAATTTTGTGGGTTGGGCCTCCTAAGAGTTGTCTCTCAGAGAGACAGTCTCTCAAGAGAGTCACAATTTGTTACTCCCTTCTATTCACCCCAAGTGTCTCATTTTGTTACTTAGTCAAGTCATCTAAATGTATCATTTCTATTTTGAATATGTTAACTTTACCAATTTACTCTACCTAAACTTAACTTTTTCACATTTTCAAACCTACTAACCCTACTTTACTCCTATTAAAATTTAAAAACACTACTTTTTCCTTTCATAAGAGGTCCCATTGACCACCTAAAACTTGTGAAAAGTCAAACGGAACACATTGGGTGAATAGGAGGGAGTATTTGGCATCTTTCTTTCCGAATATAAAAGGTGTTTTTTATTCATTTTCAAGCAAAAAAGCAAGAAAACATCTTTCTCAGTTTATTTCTCAGTTTATTTCCGTAGTTTTTCTCTACTAACCCCTAATAATTTCCAAAATGTGGTATCAAGAGCCATAGGTATTGGGCAAAAGTTTCACATATATCCACAATAAATCCAACACATAAAAAAACTCAAACGTATGGCTTTTTTGTTTTCTACAAGTTAGACGTTCAACCAGAATATAATTCTCTTGTTCAATGGAGAGAAATATAATTATTAGAGTTTCACATTGAAGACCATTTTGTGAGTCAAAGATTTATGATAAGTAATGGAAAGCGATCCTAAGGTCGATGCCACATTTTCTCAGGTTGTTGGTGGAACACCGACAACTGCATCCAAGAAGGAGATCATCCACATACCAGATTGCTTTGCAGATTCTTCCAAATGCTATGAAGGATACCATTTTTCTAAGAATAGTTAGTACAACTTCATACAAAGAAGCATGGGATAATTTCCCGAAAGAGTTTCATTGTAGTGGGAAGATCAAGACCATCAAATTCAAAAATTTGAGAAAAGATTTTGGAAATTTGAGTATAGAGTTTAAAGAAAACATTAGTACACAAGAGTCACAAATGTAATCAATAAATGAAGATGTATAGAGATGAGATAAAAAAAAGATGTTGTGATAAAAGCATATGATAGTGTATCCGGTGTGATAGATAACACAAAGGACTTATCAACCCAAACAATATTAGAGGTGGTAGGCACGATGAAAGCATAAGAAGAAAGAGTAAATAGAAGATCAAAGACAAGTATGAATGGAGCATTTCATATTATTCACGGAAACAATGACAAGCAAGAAGTTAAAAATACTTCCAAGTCCAGTTCAGCTAAAGGAAGAAATGCACCAAAGAAGAAAGAAAAGTTTCCTCCATGTGGAATTTGCAAGAAAACCAATAATTTAGAGAGTGATTATAGATGGAAATTGGAAAGCAAGCCTCATTGCAAGTGGTTTGGCCATGTAAAGCAGGATTGCAAAGGAAGCTGAATCAAGCATAAGCACAAGATTCAAAAGTAGTAGGCCACTTATTTAGGGTGCAAGAATGTAGCCAAGAATCAAGTGAATGGTTGATCGATAATGGATGCAGTAACCACATGACTAAATATTCATCTGGAACTTGATACTTCTGTAAAGACTCCCATCGGATTAGGGAATGAAGCAGTTGTTAAATCAAGTGAAAAAAGATACCATTGTAATAGAAACTCACAAAAGAGTAAAGCACATGAGGAAGTCTTGCATGTACTAGAATTGAGCAAGAATTTTGATTGGTGTACCACAATTGATGATAAATAGGTACATTATTCATTTTCAAGGTAATACTTGTAGTATTTTAGATCCATCTCGAATAGAAATAATAAGTATTCATATGAAAAGATAAGAGTTTCATGTTGAATTGGTCTTATATATTCCATCATGCTCATAAAGCCAAAGCAGAAGAAAACATATTGTTTATGGATAAGAGAATGAGACAACAATTCTGAAACACTTCATCAACTTTCGCAACAGGATTTGGTAAGAGATCTTCTAGTATTACATAAATGTGATGATGTTTGTGGAGCAAATCACACCCCAATGCAATTCAACAATTTATATGAAGATGAAGGTGTTTGTCACCAACTCACACTTTGTTACATGCCTCAGCAGAATGGAGTTTTATAAAGGAAAATCACACTGAAATGAAGATGGCAAAATCAATGCTCGCAGAAAAGGGGATTCCGAAGTTTGTGCAGATGTGTTTACTTCAATGTATGTGCGTAATCAAGGCTTGAAAAAAGCGATTCAAAATATGATACCTTTTGAATTGTGGTAAGATCATAAACCCTCGGTCAAGCTTTTAAAAAATTTGGCGGCTTTTGTTATTATCTAGTTTTAGATCTGAAGAGGTCCAAGTTAGAGAACATCTTTCTGACATGGACTGGCTTGGCAATTAGAAGAAGTTAGTAAGAATTAACTGAAATGTACATGTAAATAGAAAATTGTAAGACAAAATACAAAGATTTGTGTATGTAAATGTATATTGAATAACCAAGAATGATTGTAAACAAAGAATGATTATAAATGCAAACGATAGTTACAAGCAATTCGAGAAGCTTGCCATCTCCCAAATGAGTGTAAAACTCAATACAAAGTGTAAACTAAATTCTGAATGCCTTTTCCCCTTTCCCTCCATCTTTATTTATACTAGAAACCCCTCCCTCAAGTAGCTTGCTCCCCAAGCTAACAATTAACTAGTAATTACAATAATACCCTTAATTAATTACTTAACCCCAAAACCCCATTCATGACACTTTCTTCACCAATATAAAAGGTGTTTGGTACTTGTTTTCAAGCAAGAAAGCAAGAAACATCTTTCTCACTCTATCTCTCTTCTAGTTTATTTCCATAGTTTTTCTCTTCTTCTCTCCAATAAATCCCCACAAGCCAACACCTAACATCTTTGCATCTAAACCTCTATTCCTCTATTTTCCAATCCTTATATCTTCCAACATTCTTGTAGAAATAGCAAGATAAGAGCTCTCAAGGATGATGTTTCATTTCATATACAAATCTTCCATCTAAACTGGTGTAAAACTCGAAATCAACCTTAATTTGATGGATAACACCAATTTATCAGCATGTGTATCATTTAAGTTGGTGTAAAGCTAACGAGCTAACACTTTAACAGCAACCTCAATGCTTTTTGGACCCATAAGTCGATCACTATTAAATAGGATTCATCGGTCCAAACTCACATATCCCTTCGTTGTTATGTATTTCCAATTACTTAAAACCCATCTAACTAGAAAATTTTGTTTGATTTTCTCTTCGTAAGCAACATGTTTATCATTCAACGTCAAATCCCTTATCTCTCCAATCTCAAAATCCATTTTTATCACGAGTGTCCCTCTACATCTAAAATGTAATCATAAAAAAAATTTGTTTTGCTATATCTAATGTATTATCGACTTCCTCCCAAAAACTTATTGTCAATTGTTGTTGCAGGCGCTTCATTAATAAAGCCTTTGTGCGCTCATCTCGAGAATACTAAGTTTTTGCAACTCGTGAGTATAATTGTGATGGCTAAGGCTTTCCAGCAATGTGATAGCCTTTACAACGTAATATAATGGAATTCAAACCTAGTCTTGGCGACCTTTAGTAGCTGCAGATCCAATTCAACTTTTAAAACACAATTAGACCTACAGTTACTAAAGATTGATAAGACTAGGTTTGCATCTTATTATATTACATTGAAAAGGTTATCACATTGCCGAGATGCCTTAGCCAACACACTTGTACTAAAGATTTGAAAATTTTCGGTAAATTGTGAATAAAAACAACTAGGCATTAGGTAATGAAGTGGCAACAACAATAATAAATTATGATTTTTAATTGGATGATAATATATCAGCTATAACACAACAATTGTTTGATGTTTGAGGTTTCAGAAGAAGGAAAAAATATAGGAAAGTTCATGAAAAAATGGATTATATGATTGGAGAGATAAGGAATGTGAAAACAAATAATAAATATATTATTGACTAAGAAAAAAGGACAGACATTTTGCTAGCTAAATTAAATAAGAAAAAATGAATATCTCGATGCATTGTTTATCGGATTCCCTAAATTTTTCCTAATATATAAAAACTACCGTAAGTGTACTGGTGGAGAAAATAGGCACACTTCTAATCAGGAAATAGAAGTGGTTATTGAAATTCTTATAGAGAACGAAATTCATAAAGATGAAAATGAAATTCAGAAACAATTCACAATGTCCCATATTGTAGTTCAAAGTGTTGTCGCATCACATTGGGTATGAAGCACTTACTCTTACATACATAATGTAGTAATCACTTATACACATGTTGATATATTGGTCATATAAAGCTGAAATCGCGCTTCACAAAAGTTAGCATGGAAGTTTTATGAGAGCGTATTGGGTTCATCGTCTGCAATTGACTGTGATGAAGGCCCAACCTCAAAATCAACCCTAATGAACAATGAAGACTCGGTCTTTGATGTCCATTAATTATCTTTACTTCAATCAATAGTTTAGTTTTTAAGGACATTTATTTATTGAGTTATTTAAAATTGTTTGTTTAATTTTTATTTTATTTCTTAGGGAAAAAAAATGTTCAGTAGTTTTTAATTATAATCTATAAATATTCTAATTTAAGATGAAGAAGCCCAATCCATGCAACAAGGATTGAAATTGGCATTTGAATCATTGAATTAGTAACTTTTAATCCAAAGATTGAGCATGTTGATTGAAGGAAGCTACCAAAAGCTTCTAAAAACCTAATAATTTCGTCCAAGGACAGATAACACTCCTACTAAGGCTTTCTGTGTCCATTTGAATTAGTTTAGTCCATTTTGATTAGGTTTAGTTGAGTTATTTAGTTTGTAAAACCTGAATAAGAAGGTCTTTTTCAATTAGTATTTATAGAAATTTGGGACTTGTTGTCTTGACTCAAATGCTTTCATTAACTCTTCCAAAATTGGGAATTATTAATTTCGTCCGTACTAGTGACTCTTGGTTGGACTCAAATGTTCTCTGAAACTTAAGACCTTTTAGTTCACGTTGATTTGATTTTGTATTGAAATAAAAACCTAAGACAAAATCCATCCAACTATCCTTTATTTATCTTTGTCAATTCGACAAAACATATTCTATTAAAATCTCTTCCATACTCCTACATAGATTCGTCCATTGTTAATTTTACTTCAAGAGCTAATTCATCTATCCTTCCTAACCAATCTTGAAAATATATCTTATGTTTTAAACATTCTTCACTCCATAATCAGCACAAAAAATCACCACTCTACTCCTCTTTATCCATCACCTTAGTTCCTACTATCAGAAACTAACTTACTTTTCCATCTTATCTTTCCTTCTCAAATTCCATCTTATTCTTATCTATCCTAAATTTAATTAAATTTAAAATCACAAATCTGAATTGTAGTTATCCTATTTAAATAACCCACTGTGCAAAACGCATTTGCAGTCGCGTTTGCAAGTCGCAAGAACGGAAAAAGCTTGGCTATCAAGAAAGGGGTCGCTAATTTAGTGCTAAGTTATTATTTCGTGTCCTTTGATTTTTTGAATTATTGCTTTTTGTATGATATTTTTTTTAGCGATTTATCTTAATATGTCGATTGGAGTTTGCAAATGCAAATTTGTAATATTTCATACAAACCATAAGTGTTCAACAATTAAAGTGAAGAAAACTACAATTCGAATTATGTCTAAACCAATTTAAGTGGTGAAAACTAGAACATACACATACCAACTTAAAGGTGTACCTATCAGGATGGCAAATTTGCAAACAATTGGACATTTGCTAAAATGTGTATATACATGCTTAAAAGGTGTAAATAATCAGGAACCATTTCGGTAAACAATACGAATTTTTTCCTTTACAAAAATATGTACACCCTTTAAGACAAATTGTACACTTTTTGCCACAACATGTATATCTCGGTCTCGTTTTAGTGCATTTTAGTTTTTTTCACATGACCTTTCATCCATAGGCTTCCCCACTGATCAACAAAACTGAACTTTCTGAAACGAGCATAGTTTTATAGACAGTTCACGATAGTTGGAAACGTGGATCTGAAATTATGGAGTTTTCTACGTACATGGTGTGGGGGGGGGGGGGGGTTTGAGTTTGTCGAGGCTTCAATCCTATTGGCAGTTGGTGCAAACAGCGATCACACTACGTTCCCTAGTCTGTCTTATTTACTCTTGTGAAATTGTGGTGCCTTTTCATGACCTAGGGTTTTGTTCCTAGTCTAGAATAGCTTGGGCCAAAATTAGATGTCTAAGTAAAGCAACCGTCATTTAATAGAGGCTTGTTGTCATTGTAGTGTATTTGTTTTCTAGGATTGTGCCATTAATTAGAACTTGGTCTTAGTTTAGGGAGTTAGGTTAATTGATTTGTAGTTTAAAGGGGTTTTGGGTCTTTTGTCCCTCTCTCTCAAGGTTACCCTTGCGCTTTGTATGTTTTTTTGGTTATATAACATAACTTAGGTTTCCAACAAAAATAACTTCCCTTGTATGAGAACTTGAAAACTAATATATTTTTTTTGGATAAAGTATTCCTTTTATTCCAAAAGGAAAATTTTCTAAACTTATGAACAGGAAAGATTAACTTATAGGTTTACTTTATGTAACTAAAGTTATAAGTTAAATTTTAAACCAGGGAATACTTCTTCCAAAAAGTGTATGCTGAAATATACTTCTCATATTCTACATAAAGTTAATTTTCATAGTTATAATACATAGTTGAGATGACGGTTCGAGAAATTTCAAAATCACTGAAGTGACAGAAAAGCCAAATCATATAACGCAAAAGTTATTTCTCGACTAAGCCAAAGCTCCAAGAATATGCAAAATTTCAATGGAAGAACCTAAAAGACCCAAAAAATAAAAAGAAAAGAAATAAAGATTAGTCAGCAAAAGTCTCCATTTGTGTTGATGTAATAAGGCCGATAAGCTTAGAAAACAAAGCTCCGACAACCAAATAACTAGGCATGTTTTAATTTGTAACATTAGATATATTTATAAAAGAATATCATAGACAGGAGATATTGTAGCGCAAGGGTAGCCCTTCAACTCTTCATGGTTTATCACCGTTTCTTCCAAACAAAAATTAGTAAACCAAAACCACTTCTAACTTTCACTACCTCCCACCAGAATGTCATATTTTCCACTTTCATTTTGACACTTCTTTACTCCTAGAGACTCGTGAAGAAGCAACAAACCCCTATTAACAATAACCATGGATGGAATAAGACCATTGTCACAGCTTGCTTAATTCAAGAATCCTAGTTTAATGCTACATAAAGGCCTATTGGAAACCCAAGCACTTATTTATTATTTATTATGCAAAACAATAGAAGTAAGCTATCATATAGGACAGAGGCAGACACTCAGCTAGAAGCCAAGGCACATTCATTTACTACAAGACTGAAAAAAACTGGTCAAAAGAGCAGAATAGCACGCTTACACCTAGTTGATACAATACTACAACCGAACAACATTATTAAGTAACAAGTAACAACACCTAAGACTAATAGTGAAGACAAAAACATGCTACTACATCTAACTACATATAGCATAGAAAAACAATATTTTGATTAAAAAAAATCAACAATTATAAAGACATTGCACAAAATAAATTTGGAAAAAGAGTTACCTGAATTCACCCCACCACCAATGTCCTTAATTACTTTCTCTAAACAGTTATTGGTATTTCTACATCTACTAAGCAAAGAATCTTCATCTAATTGACCGCCATAAATTGTTTCATAGTCTGATACTATCTTATCCAGCATATTTCCTGCAGATTGTCTCTGTCCATGTCCAATCAAAAACAATATTAAAGATGACATAATTTGCAGAAAAGCAATAAAAATTGAGTAGATTAGCACATAAAATTTCTCACAAGTTTTGTAGTGAGTTGCTTCCCATTTTTGTTAGGAGTAACATTATTTTCTGGTTGTCTACCCATAAATTCTTCCTTAAGGGTGTGCCCCCTTGAGCCAAAAACCTTCCTTTCATCCCATATACTAATCTGTAGCACCAAAATAAGGACACATAATTCAAGGTCATTAAGTTCCTGAAAGCACAGAAGATCAAAGGGAACCAATGTTTTACACATCTTTTCCAATGTTATGGTAAGGTTAAAAAAATTTTAGAACTTCATCTCCAGTTGAGCATAAGAATGCATTTAATCCACCTATATAAGATTTAAATTTTCAAACTTCTACTCAACCAAACAAGCCAAAACTAAATTGATGAGGGGTATATTCAAGATCAACTTAAGAAGACCAAAGACACAAAATAGTGGACATTTGATTTCAATAATACAACATGTCAATGGTCTTAATTAAGAACCACATCTATCACTTATCCACTATATTCTATAACTCCATTCACAAATCAATCCCTACTTTTATTTTACCTTAATCACCAATCCACAAGATGGCCCACTATGAATCAGTAAAAAGAATGAAGTTGTAAAGGTAGTATAGTTCTAGAAAAATTAGAAGGTGGGATTGTTAAACGCACTGTGATGAAAGGGTAAATAATTAAAATCAAAATTTTCTCAACAAAAGGCATTAAAGAACTTAAGAACCTACAAAGAAGAAACGGCAAAAGCACGCTATGCGTACTCAACTGTCATAATGAGGTAAACTTCACTAATATTTAAATGTTAATACGAAAAAAAACACTAAGGAGATGTAGCACACACCGCATACACAATAGCTGAATCAAAAGAAGGCACATTGTTTTCAAGGCACAACAAAATCAAAGTAGATCTCCAGCCACATCTTTACACTTTCACTTCTATCAACAAAAATGAAGTCCTTAGGGAAGACAATATAATGATGTAATTCACTTATGAGAATACAGTAAATTTTGGATGTCTTTGAAAGGCATCCCTAAGCCCTTTCTTAATTCCTTCTTACCTCTTCTCAACACAATCAGTTGTTACACTTGCATACTAATCAATATTCATCAAGCAATATTTTCTTGTTCTTTATGTGTAAGTAAATATAGTCAAGTAGAATTGTGTTGTACTCATCTCAAATCATAATTTTATGTTTCAACTATTTATTGATTTTCATTATGCGCAACTAAAGATATTATAGGTCAAAATAGTACATTTGATAGTGTGAAAACAAAAGGTGTAGCAACTAATAGAAAAGAGGAAGTAAATTAACCAAACAATCAATCTAAAATATTTAGCCTTTGTATCAAACGTTTAATCTTCAAATAGAATAGAATTGAAGCAGGAGAAGAAGGGCTCCAAACCTCAGTCCCAAATCGCTAGTCCTTCATAAAAGCGTAGGCTTCATTATTCTTTAACAACACATCCAAACCCAATAACAAGTCCCTTTTAAGGTTTCTACTTTGTAGTTTTAGCTCTAGGAATAAATTGTTGAGAAAAGTGGCAAGTAATATGCCTCTGTAAGCATTAAAGACATGTGATACAGAAGCAGGACAAAACTTGAGGAGAAACAGCAATCAAAATCCTATGTTCTTTGCCCCGAGGGGTGAGCGACGGATCTGTTATGAATTATGATGTGATCACAGGGCAGGGTGAGGCGGAACGGGAGGAGGGGGAGAGGGAGGGGAGGGGTGGATAGGGTTTAGCTGGTTGGCTTTTTTAGGCAAGGTTTTGACATTTTTGTCTTTTTACTTTTTAATCTGATCAACTTTTTGGGCATCAAGGAATTTATCAATGTAGGCCAGCCAACTACGCTCTTTTTGGAATTTCAATATCCAACACTTTCAACATTCAAGAAAATGTCAAACTAAAGGCATTCCATTGATTCACAAATCACAATCAAATAACAGATGGGCCAAGTAATAACATGATGAACAAAAATACCGTCAAAAGATCTAACACGTGTAACAAAGAGACATAACAGTCTAGATTTACAAGATTGCAATTTCAGAAAAAATAGAGAGACTTACCAGTCTAAGAGCTGCATTTTTTTCAAAATCATCCCCATTACGTATAACAACACGCAGTGCTTCGGGAAGGACTCTCCAAAATTCAGCAACAAACTCCGCACCCTTCCTTCGACTATTCTGCAAAATGTCATTTGCAAGATATAGAAAGGCCAATCGTTGCTCACGCGGAGAGTTATGAAATTGATGTTCCCAAGTCTCAACGACTAATTTTGCTTTATTCATGTGAAAAATACACCAATGCGACAGAGCTTTCTCGAATCAAGGATAACAAAGCTACAGAATGACGAAAGAACCAGGAAAAAGTGGCAAAGCATTTTTCAAGCACTCTTACAATTGCTTTTATAAAATACAAAACAAATATTATTTGTTATAAGCTTCCAAAAAGTGGACTTTGTCCAATAGAGACTGATTAACATGAAAACCTGATAAATTGAATATAAACTGTGTTTGGAATAACATGAGCATATATTACCAAATGACAACTCTTGCAAGAGAAAAATGAGTAAATCACTGAAAAAACTAGCGGTTACAATTTTAAAACGCTTTTGAATGAATAAATAAACACCAAAAGGCAAATGTTAGTTCCAAAAAAAATGCTCCAGTTATTCATAACAAGAACCATGAACTTTCTCCATTCACTTGCACAAAACTAATTTTCACTTAATCTTCTTAAACCAAAACATAAACATAAGATAACAAATATCATAGGGAACAAAAATGAGCCGATTAGAAAGCAGCTTAATAGCTTAGGCAGGAAAGGATACTCTCAATGCTCTGCTGAGAATTATTGAGCTTTGCTAATTTCTCCACTAAAATCTGAGGATTAAATGTGCTACTCATTCTTGGTCTTTTTCGTTGTTGAGCAAGTCCACTACGACTACAAAAGGCGAGCTAGTCCACCACAACTTCAAAAGGCTGGTTAACCCAGTGGATCTTTACACAAGAAAGCCTACCAGATCAAAAAAGATGAATAATTAGCGTTACAGCCTTGTAACAAGATTCCAACATTAAAGTGAGTTTCTATTCATTGAAAAAATGCATAAATTTTTAGGTCAGTAGCATATACACAAAGACAACCACACACCAAAAAAAAAATTAAAAAAAAAAAAAAAACAACTGAAAACGGAATTGATGATAAACAATTCAACCAAAATCAAAACTCTTAGTTAAAATACTCCTATTCCACAACTCTATAAACTCTAAAAGTGGACTTTGGAATAACGGAGATAAATGGATGATATACAATTCAATCAAAGATGTCAAATTTTCAAATTCATACCGTACATGAAATGCAACCTACATTCTCATGAGTTCATTCCATGATTCGAATTAGAACCCCGGAAAAATCACTTAAGACAAATTAATAATAAGAGAATGAAAACCGCTAAATTACAATGAATAATTAATCGATGCAAACCTTATCAGAAAAACCCTAAACCATATAAAAACGACTACCTAGAATCTAAAAATTGAAAGGAAAAGAAAAAAAGAAGAGAGAGAACAAGATAACAAACAATAAACAATAAAAGCGAATTAAAATGATGAAGCAGAGGATAAGGAAAAAAAGAACTCACCCAGAAAGAACCCAGAAATAAAATTCTACATAAAATAAAAAGATTAAAACAACTTCAGGTAAATTTGAGTGAATGGAAAGAAAGAACTTCGATTAATCTATAATAAGTAGGAGAATTGATATGGGAATTGGAAAGAGATGATTTTATTTATTTTTTGAGGTAAAGTCCAGCGAATTTTGATGCAGAGAATGTAGGAGAAAGGAAGGCAGAATTAATCGAGTTTTGAAAGGAATATATTCAAAATATAAAAGAAAAAAAAAACGAACAATTGAAAGGGGTGAGACCGTGAGAGTTAGCATTAAAACACCCTTTGTTGTGATTAGAGGTGTTTATTCGGGTGATCGGGTCGGTTTCGGACGGGTGTCATTCGGTTCGGTTGTATTTCAGATCGGCTATTTTTCTGTTGCATGACACGGTGGGTCATGCTCGGGTCGGGTCGGTTAGCCGCGGTTCGGTTGAAGATCGATTATTCGAGCTATCGGGTTAGCATCGGTTCCGTGTCGGTTGAAGTACATGTCGAGTGTTAATCGATGTCGGGTTGTCATCGGTTAATAAGTGGTTCGGTTTTATCAGATCGATTCGGGTTTTAATTACTATCGGCTACTTATTACTCATTACTATCGATCGAGTCAATATCAAATTAAGTTGTTAGTCATTTTTTAATTGATGACAAGATTGCCTTTACTTAAAGCAAAATAGTTAAAATGCAAATCAACTAGTGATCACTATTACTTTGTTACTTTTACTTGTTTGACCGGAAATTAAAATTATAAAGTTCTATCAATTTTCATCTAATGCGATTAAAAGTAGTTAAATATACATTGACCATTGATTATTAACTCTAAATATATGAAATCATGTATTTATAATATTTAATTTATTAAAATATCTATCACTTTATTAGATTAATTAATAAAATGATTGAATATGAGTCTATCATACTTCTTTGTTAAAAATTAGTTCAGGTTTAAAGCAATTTGATCTAAAACTTGTTCGGGTTTAGTCGGGTTTTGTCGGATCGAGTCCGATTTCGAGCATGATTCGGGTCGGATATGACTCGGGTTGGTCATTTTCCATTTTCAGTTGTCAATCGGTTAATGGTTATGTGTCGGTTACAAAAATCGGTTACAGTTCGGGTTCAGCTTTTCCATTTTCAATTGTCAATCTGTTCGGGTACAACTTCGGTTCGGGTATTGTCGGTTCGATAAACCTAAAAAAGGAATGCATTTTCGGGTCAGTTTACTTTCGGTTTCGGGTCGAATTTTCGGGTCGGGTCACTTTTGAACAGCTCTAGTTGTGATTTTCATTTCGAAAATTTCATAATATATCATTGAGTTTTAGTTCATTAGTACAGGATGTTATTAATGACAAATTTCGTTAGTCTGCTGTTTGTGGTAAATTACGAGATTATCCTTACTCATTCAACTGGCAGCATTGTTAAGGTTGACTTTCCCAAACACATTCGTCTGTCTTCAAAAAATTGACCCTTCATCTTTCTTCTTTTCCAAAATTTCCACTCTGTTAGTGTTCATTGATATGAAACTCTAAAAGTCCATCAAAAATTTGCAAAGTGTCGATTTCTAAACCCTTTAAATGAATCTTAACAACCAATAATCTTTCTCATTATTCCTCGTTTGCGGGATGAGTGATTGGAGCTGAATTGGGCTTGAATTTGGGCCAAATCGACCCAAATGATGTTGAACATTTAGTGTCTAATAATCCTAAATATAATCACTAAGTACTACTAAGGTAGTGGGACAAAACGTATTAATATACTAAGTGTCCGTAAGGCATTTAAAAGATAGGACAAAACAAGCTAAGGGGAAAAACCAAGTCAGGCTACAGCCGACTCGGCGGTCCCCCTATAGGAGCTAAAGCCGAGTCGGCTTTAGCTTCTGGAAAGTGCATGTTTTGGTCAAAAGGCATCGCCGACTCGGCGACCCTTCTTTTTGACCCATCGCCGAGTCGGCGATTAGGGCTGGGAAGTGACCGTTGCTTTCCTTCCCGTTTTCCTTGTGTTTAATGCTTTGGATTCTTCTTAATACTCTTGATTTTCTGATTAATTAGGGAGTATTAAGGGCCATTATTCTCTAGTTATTCTCTAGAGTTATGGCATTGATGTTTATGATCATCAATATGATCATAATGGTGATTAAGTGCAAAGGCTCCTCTATTGAGTATAAATAGAGACCTTTGGTTGAAGAATTCTTTGCACCTTTGTTCTGAATTCTTGCTTTCTTCCTCTTGTTTGTTCTTGCTAAACTAAGAGAGTAATTAACTCTTACTTAGCTTTCCATTGCTTATAATTCTCAAACACTTTGTTATTACGTTATACATCCTAAGTACTAAGGGTGTATTGTAGTTGATTGTATCTCGTTGTGAATTTCCAACTTCTAAACCCAAGTACCTTTGTGGGGGAAATATCACAAAAGGATAGTGAGCACACGCCTTCAACTTGTATCAAGTTTCCAGGTAACGGTTGTCGTTACAAACTAATCGTCATTATATTTTAGTATTGTAATCATCTTATAATTTCATTTTTGTCATCAACGAAGGGGTTTATACAAATTCCCGATTGTAATTTGTATTGTATTATTTACGTTCCTTAATAAATGAAATTGGGGATTTGGGTTTTGATTCGACTGGCCATTCCTTATCGAAAGGATAAAGAAAAAGGTTTTTTTATGGTTCTTTTTGAAGTGGGTATGATTAAAAGGTTTAAGAAAAAGGGGGGATGATGAGATAAAGAAGATGAAGAAGGATGAGGACGATTAACTTGATGCTAAAGAGAATGGAGGTAAATAACTTCATTTTTAAGGCTGATTTACTTGATTTGTTAAAGACTCGTGTGTTTTGGTTTATATAATATTTGCATAATTTGAGTATAACCCAGATCAAATATTGTCAAAAAATAAAGTGGGTGACATTTGATTTGTTGAAATAATGTAGCTGGAGCTTGTAGGTATGGTCCTTTAGCTCTCAATTTCTATGGTGGACATCTTGATGCTGCTCACCCTTCAATTTATAAAAAAGGTGAAGGTTGTGGTGCTTGTTTTTAGGTATATAACCCATAATTGAGAGGTATATTCACGAATTTGGTGGGTTCGAATTGAAAGGGGATTCATCCCAAGAATAAAGCATGCTAACGTACTAAAACTCAATGTATATGGTGAATTAATATTTACCACAAACAACAGACTAACAGAATTTGTCATTAATGGTATTCTGTGCTAACGGACTAAAACTCAATGGTATATGGTGATTAATGGTGAATTAATATTTACCACAAACAACAAACTAATAGAATTTGTCATTAATGGTATTCTGTGCTAACGGATTAAAACTCAATGGTATATGGTGATCTACAACATTTCATGTGGTATATGGTGAATTATGAAGAAACTCTGTGGTATATCATGAAATTTTCGTATTTTTTTAATTATTCAACATTTCCCCTTTGTTTGTTTTCAGCATATTAATAGGGTATGCTGATAGCAAACTAAGGGCAAAGGTTTGATTACTAAAAAATAAAAGATGTTGCTAGCAAACTAAAGGCAAAGTTGGATTATAAAAATAATCTAAATGTGAGATTATTCATAGCGGATGGATGAAAGGTCTGATTATTAATATCAATTTTTTCGATTGAAAAGAAATGGGTAACTCAAAGGCTTAAAGTTAATCAAATTATGAGGTGAGCAGCAAAGTGAAGGTGTATAAAATGTCATTATTCGCAAGATTATGACTTTCATACACCATTCCTACTAATCAACACACAGAAATAAATATTGCATTCAAAAGAAAAGTCTCCTAGAAGAGAGAAAGACAAATGAGATAAAATTGTAATTTGATAATTTTTTTATGTTAGAATTCTTCTTAAAATTTACAAAATATTACTATGTGGAAATTCATTAAAATATATCAACAAGTTTTTTTGAGGATAATATTATATATCAAATATTTTAAGTTGAATATATTTAGTCAAGTACTCAGTCATTGAAAAAGGCGTCATTTAAAATTCAGGGGTCTTTCTTTAGATTAATGTAAGATATGATATGATAACTTCACTATCTTTGTCTCACTTAGTTTGTGCACATTTTCAAATATATTAATCAATGTCCTAATACATCTTATTGTGCATAATTATAAATTATAAAAAATTGATATTTATAAATTGCATTATAACGAATCAAATAAGATCTCAATTGACTATGATTTAATTTATGTAATCAGAATAATTCAAATTAACAGTGTTAGGAATAATGTTAAAAACTAGATTGGATAAACGAAGGGAGTATGTTTTAAGTATAGTTGAATTTGAATAATTAGAAGTAGGGGTGTTCATAATAACCCTATCCGAAAATTCCGACCCGAATTATCCGGTACCTGGCCAGTTTCGAAAATCGGATAATTTACCCGGATTTTGCAAACCAGATAATCCGGGTTGGGTACCCGGTTTTTAAACCGGATACCGGATTCGGATCCGGGTCATGAGTTTTTGAAAACTAGGTATCCAGTATCTGGTGTTCTTTAATTATTATTTTTTTTACTTTTTTTCGTAAACAAAATGACCATGATATCTCTTAGGCTAACCTTGGATTGAATACTTTTGAAGAGTTAGTATTTGAATTTTATAATTGTTCTTACTTAAGCCCATGAACGATAATATTATTCTTTTCTTTTCTTAATTGATTTTTTATGACTAATTAGTTAAATATTTTTATGGAGTTTGTATTTGAATTTAATATAAAAAATATTTTAAGTGAAATTAGAAACAAACAAATGTATGGTTGAACGACAAAACGACAAAACGACAAAAAAATAAAAAATAAAAACATTTTAATAAAATCGGTTATCCGATTTCTGACCCGGTTTAAACCGGGTATCCGAATTTCGAGTACTCGGTTTAAACCGGATCGCAATTTTAGGTACCCGAATTTCCAGACCCGGGTCGACAAGATACCCGGTTTTGAACACCTCTAATTAGAAGTATTAAAAACTAAATATGGTATAGGAGTTTAACGTATCTCAAGGAGAGGTTTTCTTAAAAGATAAGTTGGAAATTAGTAAGAAACTAGATAGATACCCATGCTATGCACGGAGATTGGAAAAAGATTGAGTTAATTTTATACATGTATAATTTTTGTTTGAATGATTATTTACTTTAAAGGATTATAAAGAAGGTTACTCCCTCCGTTCTTTTATGTTCTTCCACATTACTATAACGGGTAGTTTCAAAAGTTCTTCTACTTTGGAATACTTTCCTTTTTTGGAAATGTTTTTTTCCACTTTTACCCCTTAAAATACCCATTTTCTTTTTTTAAAAGTTGGAATCCTTTCCGGATTCTCTTTATTTGGCGTTGGGTTTGCTGTTTCATCATTACCCCTCATAACTCATTTCTTTCTTTCCATCTATTGAACGGGTCTTTCTCTCTCTTCTTGGAAAGCATTTTCATGGCTTTTAACTCCATTATCCCCTTGATATTCGTCCTTTTCAGTGGATTTTAACTCCATTAAAATTTAGATCGGTTTATTCTCTTTAATTTGAGGGTCGTTTTGTTATTTTTGGCAAATTTTCGAATTTGCATGCCCTATGTTCTAAGATCTACCATTGCCTTCTTCAACCTTGAGTTTTTCCAATGAAAAACAATGAAACTAATAGTGACTCTACTATTCCTTCATATCTTTATAACGGTTTATGCGAGTATGGTGAAAAATGTTCTTGTCCATCCATGGTATTTCCCATTCATACTCAAATGAAATTTTGAGGTGGTCCAAGAAAGAGCTTGAGGCATATCAGGTTCTTCAAGATGATGCAACATCTGTGTTTCGTGAAAATGAAAGTCCACCAGACTCTTCTTCTGTTGAAAACGATCCAAAAATTGAAATAAACGATCCAAAAACTCCAACTAATGAGGAAGAAGAAAGCAATTTGGTTGTCCCTGACACTCCTGAAGATGTTTTTGCTTCAAGGGCAAAAGTAAACCCCAAAAAACGTGTGTGAAGGTTCTAAGGATTTTCTTTATTATTAGTTTTTTTTTAAATCTCAAATTAAACATGTTAGAGCTGGGTTTGTGTTGCTGTTTATTGATTTTTGTTGATGATCTGTTGTTTTTGTGGATGAAACCATGCTGTTTACTGGGTTTGTGTTGCTGTTTACTGATTTTTGTTGATGATTTTTAATTACAGTTTTTCATGAACTGATTATTGTTGATGATTTTTAATTACAGTTTACTGATTTTTGTTGATGATTTTTAATTACAGTTTGTGTTGCTGTTTACTGATTATGCTGTTATTCTGTTCATCATTAAAAAAGCCCCTGTGATGTCAACTTGTTTAACCTCTATTTTCTGAAAAGTTTACTTTAAAAACTTGGTTGAGTAGCATTTGTAAAACGAACTCCCATTAGATGATTTTTTAACATGTTTAGTTTCTTCATTTCGTGATGAATATTATAATCTGAGAGGTTTCATACCCTCTATGAAGAATCAAGGGGCTGTAACTCTGATATTATGCTAAGTAATGAAGTGACTAATCAAAACATGCAAAATTATCATTGATATGGGTAGTGTTTGACAAATTGTTGCTCCTAAGTTTAAAAAGCATAATTTTAATGATGTAATGAACAAAATAAACTGAGGGGCATTTATGTTAATCATCCTTGAGTCTCTTCAATTGCTTGATCATAAGCTTCTTGAATGATGTCTGTTGTTTGTGCATCCTCCTCGTTCTCTGTTATTGCTTGTGTTTGTGTTTCTTGATGATCCCTGTTTGGGTTAAGAAAAGCCACAACTTCTCTTACACATTGTGTTAGGATTCTTACTTGAATCCTTAATCTGCCGTTGTCTTCTTGAACCTTCTTCCCAAAGTGTGGTTGTATGTAGTCGTTACTCCCCTTAACCTTTAGAATCTCATTAAGATGGTGTTTTCTTTGTTAAATAAAACCATTTCTCGTCAATGTGAATCTAGGCCTAGCAACGGCCCCTAAGAACATGGCCTTAGGTATAAACTTTGATGATTTCGCTGCCCTATATGGGACCTTCTCCTAATGTGCTAAATAGACTCTTTGTGTTTTCTTTGTTAAATAAAACCATTTCTTGTCAATGTGAATGTAATCGTACATTGCTTTGTAAATTAGATGTGTTTCAATTGTGTCGTCTTGGATAAGGCTTAAAATCCATTCCACCCTTCTTTTTTTATTTAATGGCATCGGTTAAAGCCGGGTGTAGTGGATTTGAATTCGCCTTAATCTCGCCCCTTTTTATCAACCTCCACACCGTCGACGGTGCCAAATCTAAACATGTAGCAACATCCCTAATGCAAGTTCGTTCACCTATGGGTCTTGACTCGAGTATGTTCGGTGGCACAACAACTCTTTTTCTTCCACAATGTTTGAACTTCGATTCTACAACGTATGGTTTGTTTGCTTCCTTTGATTGTATTGCTTGTTTCCATAAATCTCTGATGGTTCTATGTGTGTAACCGTATTTTTGTGTTATGCGTTTGAAAGTACCATGAGGTAGTGACTCACTAATTCTTAGTGATAACATCTCTTGGAAAATAAGTTGCCTTAACTCATTGGTAAGTCGTGGCTTGTGATGATTTGGTTGCTGTGGTTCTTGTTCTTCCATTGTCCGTGGTTCGTCTTCTGAATCTGAACTGGACTCCGGATCATATGAGTTCGAACCAAAATACCAAGCCCCCTGTTGCTCATCCTCACTTCCTGAAGCCATTGAAAGTTAATGATGATCTGATTTTTTTGGCTACTGTTTTGGCTACTGTTTTGGATATTGTTTTTGGCTACTCTTGGAAAATAAGGTGTTTGACTACTGTTTTGGAAAAGAATTGGTTTGGCTACTGTACATAGGTGTTTATAAACATCATTTAGGAATTTGTATATTCATTTGCTCAAATTAATTTTGTAAATTCTGATTAATTCTTAATCTTTGTACTCTTAATTTGGCCAATGGAAGGAGATTTCACTTCTCATGAATGGCTATTATGTGTTTTAGGGTTGGGTTTGTTTCCCTCCTTTTTTTTGTATTTACCTCCAAACTTTCCTAATTTGGAAAGTTCAGAAAATGGGAAGTCCCATTTCAAAATCTGTACGGTTGGTTGTCCTTGGTGGCTCTAATAAAATCATTTTTTTTGTTTTTATTTATACTTATATTTACTTTCTCTCTCATAATTCCAACACAATCATTACTTTCCACTACTATATTACTAAAATAATACCCACTACAATTTAAGATTCCCACTTTCTTAATATGTGTGAAATTAGCAAAGTGGAAGATCATTTAAGAACGGAGGGAGTATTTGTTAGTAATGAATATTTAAAAAAATTTTCAATAAAATTAAGAAAATATAAAATGGTAAAACAAAATTTATTATGAATAACTTAAATTTGTTAAAACAATTAAATGATTAAAACTAATTCACAAATATTGAAAAAATTTTAAATGATTTATTTCAATATAGTTTAATTATTTTTTTTATTTGAATAATTGAAAGATTTTCCAATTTTCTTAGAAAGAGTCAAAAAAAAAAAAAAAATTGGTCTCATTTTAAAGATCTTGAAAGAAAAGAACATTTATATAATTTTTATTTAATCTTATCTATTTAGTAACTAAAGCTACCATTTTAAACAAATAGAAAGTAGGCAAGTAATTTGCAATTGCATGTCAGTGAAAATATGAAATGAGATGCAAATTTATGTCACTTTATCTCAATTTTCAGACTATATCAATTTAGTCTTGTCGATTGGTTGTTCAATAGACAACATCTCACTTTTTGACCTCTTTTAGCTAAAACTTACTCAAGTGAAATCTTATATTTATTTTTTTTTGAGAGGGAAAAAACGCTAAGCATTAGATTAATTGGAATAAAAATATAAAGCGTCACCCAACTAGGTCGGGGGAGAAGAAACCCAAACCTCATCACAAGGGCTCGACACAGCCCATCTAGCCAGCCTATGAGCTACATTATTACATTCACGGCAACAGAACATAAATGCACAGGAGCTATACAATTTATTATAAGAGATACAATTATCGATCATAACTTGAGTATGAAAACTCCTAACCCGTCTAACATTGACCGCTTCAATGATCTCGTTGCAATCCCCTTCAACCACAACATGCTCCCACGCTTGGTGTTTAACTATGGACAGCGCCCAGACCAACGCCCTAGCCTCGGCATCCTCAGCCGTGCCTCCACTATGCACGATTCTAGCCCCAGCCATAATAAAGAGCCCCGCGGAATCCCGAACCACGAACCCTAAACCCCTCCTCTCGCCATTACCATCACAAGCGCCATCGAAATTGATTTTGAAGATGTAACAACCTGACTTACCGTTGACTGAGCAAGACAGGTCATTACGGGGTTTACTAACCCAAAGATGTCAAATCTCAAGTCATTGACAATGCTAACCACATGTTATCTTGCCCCAAAGAATTCAAAACCAGATCATAACTCGCGGAAGCTCACAAAAATCTAAAACATAACTAAACAACTACACTTAAGTTCAAACATCTAAACCAAAGTCCAACATATTCATACAACTAACCATAAAGCCCAATACCAATTAACGTAATCCAATCCACTACACATTTACAACAACCCAACACAAACACTAGGATAACTGTACAACTCAAATTTAAAGTATCTTCATGGTATCACCTCCGCTTCCCCATCGTTCTCGTCCGATTCCGATCTGTAAACAATCTAAAAGATGGAAACAACAGGGGGTCAGATTAACTGAATGAGAAGTAACAATCCAAAACAACAAAAACATTGTAATTCAAAACATTGGTTTAAAAGCAACATCCTTTCCCTAGATCTATGTGCGCACAGGGAGTCTAGTTGAGAGGAACATCCATAGCTCTAAGGCTATGTCTCTCTCATGTGAGGCTAGTCAATATTTGAATGACAATTCACCTCAAAATAGGGAGTAAGGGAGGTTTTCCCTCTACTCCGTCAATGACCAGCTCGTGAGCCTGATCCATTAACCATATTAATATCATCAAAAAACATTCATAATCATCAGTTAAAAACCATTTGATAAAGAAACATTTTCAAAACAATAGCCTGGCAAGGCCCTTTAAGGGACTGCTACTACTCACCGACAATGTCGCTTTAAGGAGCCAAAAACGGTTCATCGCAATCAATAAGAAGGGTTCATCGACGTAGTCGTATCCTGAAGTATGACAACAACATAACGTCACCAAAGAGCGTTCGACACACTGCATTAACGTATAACTTATTACATCTCCTCTATGTCTAAAGGTCAAACCAAGATTTTATCCTAGCATATCAAATCATCAAAGATTGTGCATATTTTAACTCAAAACTCCCAATATGTCATTAAAATATTATAACCATGCTCTAGACTAGATTATAATCCTTAAAAGATTGCCCATCTCCATAATGCTCTTTATATTTCCAATTAAACACATATATGTTCATTTTAATCCCACATCAAAAATACTCAAAAGAATCTAAGAAGCCGTCTAAGAATGTCCAACTAACCCATTTAGTAAAATAACTATTGAAGCCCAAAAGTAATTATTTGTACAAGAAACTTCAAATTCTTTCAAGAACATCTAATTATTCAATATTTTACCATCAAGAAGCATTGCCCAACAATTCCATTAATCAGAATTACCACTAATCTAATTACCTACAACATAAAGCCCATCTACTTTAATTGAAACTATTATATATGATTAAACTTGAAATCAATTAATCAACTTCATGGTTTTTAATGATTCTTGATGAGAAATATAATGACTAGCATAATGAAATAAAAGAATGAAGAAAAATAATCCACTTCATTAGCATAGAATTTGTGAAACTAAGGAGGAACGAAAAAGAAAGAAGTTGACCTTCTTTTCTTGCTTCAGAAATCAGAAGAAACAGCAAGTTTCGGTTTTGATGTAGCAATCCAAGAATAACTACGGTGCTGTTGATCCCTTTCGAATTTCAAGGAAAAAGAAAAGGGAAAAAAAAAATCCTTGAGTGTTGCTTTCAAAAGAAGCATAAAAAACCATTAAAGAAATTGTTTGATGTCTTTTGTTCGATTCAAATATTCAGATTTAGGGTTTGTTGTTCAATTCGAAAATCAAAGCAAGAAGGAAATAGTAGTATACCTGCTGTCAATTCGTCCCGAATTCAAAAATCAGATGAGAAAAGAAAACCTTTGTTGTTCGAAAATCACGAATCAAGGAGGATGGACCATGTTGTACTCCCTTCGAAACTTGAGAAAGCGAACCAAAGGAGGAAATGGTTGATGGCTTCAAATTTCAGATGAAGAAGATGGTTTGAAAATTCTCAAATGTTACAAAAGAACCCAACCGGAGGGCACTGCCACTAGGCAGCCTCACGCGCCTGCTTAGGCCAAGAACCATGGGTTTGATACTCAACGAGCCAATCAACCGCTTTACCCATACAAAGGAAGGGAGGAGAAGATAGTTTATCGAAAACCAACTCGTTTCTACACTTCCAAATTTGCCACAAAATAATAGCCACCTTCTCAACCTCCGCCACTCCACAAGAGTTCTAAAAGAACTCAATAATGTCTCTAAAAGAAGACATACGAAAATTGGGAAAAGATACCTTCACCACAAGCCAAACCGCCTTCGCCCACTCACAATCCCTAATCACATGGAGAAGCGACTCTTCGGCTCCACACCGGGACAATTAAGAAAGTTCGAAAAAGCCTTACGAGCCAAATTCACATCGTGGGGAATAATATCCCAACAAGAATCCACTCACGCGTAGATGGATCAATAAATCTATCTAGAGTTAAATCTTTAGCACCCTCAGGACACGGAGAAATAACACGTCTCGACCCATTACCCGGCAACCACGCGTCCTTCTAAACCCGAATACGGCTCCCATTGCCAATCTTCCATCGGATGCCACCGACTAACAACTTACGTGACCCCAAAATCAGTCTTCGGAAAATACCGAGCTTTAAGCGACCGGGCAAGAAGAGAGTGCGGGTAAAGATGAAGCTGCCAAAATTGCTTAGCCAACATCGCAAGATTGAACAACTCAAAATCACGGAAACAAAGACCATCGTCGGACTTAGGACGACATAGATGATCCCATGCTTTCCAAGAAATACCCTTCTTCACTTTAGACGCCCCCCACCAAAACTGGCGAATCAAACTACGAATATCATGACAAAGCCCAATCGGAAGCCTAAAACAACTCATCGCATAAGACGTGATCACAGCTTTAATTAAAACTTCTTTTCCCGCCCTTGACAATAATTTCTCCTTCCAACCTTGTAACTTACGCCACACCCTATCACGGATCACCGAGAAAGAAATTCTTTTGGATTTATCGAAAACCGTCGGGAGCCCTAAATAATATCCCATGCACCTTAACCTCCACGAACCCCAAAGAGCTAACAATCGGATCACACACACCCCTATTTAATTTTCGGCTAAAAGAAATCTCACATTTCTCCATATTGACCGCCCAGACAAAGCTTCATAGTCTCTTAAGATACTCCCGAGAGTATTAGCTTCTTGAACCAAAGCATGGGTGAAGATAATACTGTCATCCGCGAAAAACAAATAGGTAATAGTCGGAGCGTTTCGAGCAATCCGAACGCCCCTAATTAATCCCCTAAGGTGAGCTTGTTTAATAAGCGCCCCTAACCCTTTCGCACACAAGATAAACAAATACGGGGATAAAGGATCTCCTTGCCGAATCCCTCTTTGAGGAATCAAAGACCTAGAAACATGGCCGTTCACAAGAAAATAAAAGGAAACCGACTCCACACACTCCATCACCTTAGTCACCCAAACCTGCAGGAAACCCATCGCCAACACCCCACACAAATAAGCCCACTCTACTCGGTCATACGCCTTGCTCATGTCCAATTTGAGAGCCATGAAACCACGCTTACGAGCCGAACTTATTTTCACAAAGTGAAAAACCTCGGAAGCGAGCAACACATTGTCTGTAAATAGGCGCCCAGGAATAAAAGCACTTTGATTATCTGCCACAATATCCGGAAGAATCAACTTCAGACGATTAGCCAAAACCCTAGAGATCAATTTGTAATATTACATAAACTAATCGGACGCAAATCATTCATTTTTTTGGGGGGTTTTTTGTGAATTACAGCCGCAAAGTTTTCTCGTTTTGTGAATTACAGCCGCAAAGTTTTTTTTTTTTTTTTTTTTTTTTTTTTTTTTTTTTTTTTTATGAATTGCAGCCACCAACTTTTGAAAGTGACCACCATTACGGCCAAGTGACCGGTTAACACCGTTGACCATGATTTTTACCATTGACTTTCCATTTTTTTTCTTTTTCCTTTTTTTTTGAGTTTTTTTCCTTTTTCCTTTTTTTTTCTTTTTTTTTGTTTTTCCTTTTTTTAATTTAGTTCTTCATCTCCAATCATCTTTCTCTCTCTTCCCCCTTCTACTCTATCATCTTCATCATCTCCATCCTCCATTAACCTTCAAAGTCACCATTAATCTTCAACCCAATTTCTCTCCAATGTCCAAACCCTAAATTTTTGTCCACCATTAATCTCTCTTCATCACTTTCCCTACTTTGTTCTCCTCAAAGACCAAATCAAAGACCCAAATACTCAAAGACCCATTCACCCAAATTTCTCTGCAAATCAAACTGTAACCCATGATGAAGAAATCAAAAATAATCCTAAATTTAATATAAAGGTGGTATTTTTTAAAGAGAAGGGTGAAGATTTGGAAAACTAAAAACCCAATTACATTCTCTGCAAATCAAACTGAACAATAAAAACCCAAATTAAATTGATTTTTACTTTTTCGGTTTTAAATTGATTTCTTAGGGTTTTAATTTGATCGAATTTCTTTGTGGGTTTTTCTGGGTATATGGTGAATTAAATTGATTTTTACTTTCTGGGTTTTAAATTGATTTCTTAGGTTTTAATTTGATGCTGAAATTGCTCTTATTATCTTTTCTAGTACTGGGTTCTTTAGGGTAGCTTCAACAATCCAAGTGGCTCATTTGGAGTATCCATTCCAACTTCACAAGAAACTTGGTTGAAAATAAAACCCAAACCTAATAAATAAAAGGTGTTATTAGCTTGCAACTGATTATAATTATAATTATAATTAATGGTCAGGGTTGGGAGTTTTATTTTATGGTTGAGTGATGTGATGATATCCAATTTTAATCAAAGCTTTGTATATTTCTTAATTGTAATAGTATCTTATTTGGAATTTGTAAGTTTATGATACATTATTTTCAACTTGACAAATAAACAAGTGTTCAAATTTCAACTTGACAAATAAACAAGTGTTCAAATTGAAGAGAGATTAATGGTTGACAAAAATTTAGGGTTTGGACATTAGAGAGAAATTGGGTTGAAAATTAATGGTGACTTTGAAGGTTAATGGAGGATGGAGATGATGAAGATGATGGAGAAGAAGGAGGAAGAGAGAGAAAGATGATTGGGGATGAAGAACTAAATTAAAAAAAAGGAAAAACAAAAAAAAGAGAAAAAAAAGGAAAAAGAAAAAAAAGCTCAAAAAAAAGGAAAAAGAAAAAAAAATGGAAAGTCAACGGTAAAAATCATGGTCAACGGTGTCAACCAATCATTTGGCCGTAATGGTGGTCACTTTCAAAAGTTGGTGGCTGTAATTCATAAAAAAAAACTTTGCGGCTGTAATTCACAAAACGAGAAAACTTTGATACTGTAATTCACAAAAAACCCTTTTTTGGGCTTTTTGGTTTGTGGGATCAACACCACATGAGGCTCATTCAATCTTTCCGGCATCCCCCATGGTTTAAAAAATGCAACACCAAATTAGACACCTTCGCCCCGATTAAATCCAAAAATTTAAGATAAAACATGGTCGGGATCCATCCGGACCCGGCGACTTGCCCAGGTGCATACTCTTTAAAGCTTGAACAACTTCCTCCTTCACATAAGGCTTTAAAAGAGCCTCACGCATAGAATCGGCCAAACGGCTCTCAATACACGCAAAAGAACCCGAATCCAAACAAGGCCTCGAAGAAGTAAACAAATCCGCATAATAATTGTGCACCACCGACATAAGATCCTCCAACTCGACACACACTTTCCCATTCTTATCGACCAATGACTCAATAAAATTCCGTTTCCACCTATGCGAAGCCCGATAATGAAAATACGAAGTATTTTTATCGCCATCCCTTAACACGAGCGGTCTCGCACGTTGCCAAGCGTCGGTTTAAATCTTGCGACGAATAGTATGTATCTCCTCCTCCACCCGGCGCTCCTCATCAATAACCGCCCCAGACTGCACCAAACCCCGGAGATATTTCAACCTCTTTAGTAACCACCGAAGCCGATTGTGAATGGTCTTGAACGTGTGCTTTCCCCATTTTCCTAAAATCCGCCCATAATGAATAATTTTATCCAACCAACCCCCTAAAGAAGACCGATCGGCCGAATCCCAAGCCTTCTCCACCACCTCCCTAAACTCCTCGACATGACACCATTTTGCTTCAAATTTAAAAGGACGCTCCTCACCGAAAATACCACCTCCCAAACCCCCAACATTCTTACTCGCCTTCACAAAGATCGGTAAATGATCAGAGGAATCCCAAACAATATTTTGAACCGAAAAAGAAGGAAAGAGATCAAGCCACTCTTTAGACGCTAACGCCCTATCAAGCCGTTCCTCAATAAAATTATCACCTCTCTTATTCGACCACGTGAACTGATATCCCGAGCAACAAATATCCAACAAGCCACAAAAAGCTACAGCATCTCGAAAGCCTTGTAAAGAAGACAACTCACAAGCGGCTCCCCCCCGCTTTTCGGACTTAAAAAGAATTTCATTAAAATCCCCCGCAACAATCCATGGCAACCCCAGACTATTTTTCAAGCCTTTCAACATATCCCATGTTTTCCATTTTTGACCCGACTCCGCCCACCTCTAAACCCCAGTCCCTCTCCATTTGTCCCCCGAACTACAAGAGACCTCAAAATCAATAAAACGACCCCCCTTGTCTCGAACCCTCACATCCACATCATGATTTCACAAAAGAGCGATTCCACCCGATCTTCCACATGCCTCCACCCAATCCCCATGCTCAAAATTTAACTTCTATTTGATTCTTTGCATTTCGGACCCCCACCTTTTTGTCTTACTTAAGAAAATAATATCTGGAGAATACTTGCGAACAAGATCCGCAAGACTATGAATTGCCTCGGGACTCCCCAACCCACGACAATTCCAACACATGAAAGAACTCATTGATGACCAAGGGTCCAATTCGTGGGACCCGCCACACTGTCTATCTCCATAGCTTCACATCTCCTCCTTTGACCACCACTTCCCTCATCACAAGAGTCATCCACATTGTAACCATCCCCCGTTTTACGCTTCCCATTATGATCATCGTGATAATTCTCCAAACCTTTCGTCAACTCCATACCACGAGCCCTACGTTTCCACCTACGAACCTTCACAACATGATCCGCACCCCCCGTAACCTCAACAAGCTGCCCAGCAATATCTTCCTCACCCTCCTTCCCCCTCAACACCCCCGAAACAACTTCATTAATTATGGAACCTACCCCCGAACTGCTCACAGCAACCTCTTGACCCCCCACCTTCGATCCTTGCCTCACGCCCTCCATCATCAACCTTCCCCCCTATCTCAGAAACCAACTTGCCCACCATCTCCCCCTTACTTTCACCATTACATCCCTCTTCCTCTTGAACGAGCGAGACTTTATTAAAAAACTCCGCAACCTCATCGACAAGCTTCCTACCCTCCAACCTCCTTTCTTGCTCAACTTCTTTTGTGATAAAAAGCATGCGAACACTCCCATCATCAATTCCAAACCCCCTTGAACCCCGATCGTTCCCCAAATCTTCTTTAGCAACCTTCCATGGTGACGCTCTAAGTGAAGGCCCATATTTCCGTTCTGGCGTAGAATCACCCCCAACCTCCACACAGTCATTCGAGCCGTGACCCAAGCGCCCACAATAAAAGCAAATCATAGGTAACCGCTCATATTTTACTGTAATTGTACACACCTGCCCATTACGTAGCTTTATCTGAAAACAATCCCGCAAAGGCTCCCATACATCAATCTTTACTCTAATACGCATCGACTTCTCAATACTAAACCCATTTGGTGGGGCAACCTCCAAAAAACTGCCTATTTTATACCCAAGACTCGCGCATTTTCAATATTCCCGCGGCCTTTAAACGGAACGTCATAGAAGCTTGCCCATATTGGCAAATGCACAATCTCCAAATCTGATGGCTTAACCGCTTTATTCATCTCTTCTAATAACAATGGATATTTATCGAAGTGCCACGGCTGGCCTTCCAAGAACTTCTTCTTATCCCTCCAGTGAAAAAACTGAAACTGATAAAGGTTACGCCCAAGATTGATAATTTCCACGCCATGTTTAACCATCCAAGTCCTCTTCATTGTGGAGATGAAGGCAGTGGCATTAGGATTCCAGGTAGTCCATAAATTTCCAATCAGACCAAGAGCCACACGGTCATTGTCCACCTCCTCATTCTCTCCATCCTCAACTCACTCAACAACTGAGTCATTGTCATCATCCCCGTCGACTTTATCCTTGGCATGCACAGTCAGTTTCTTGATAGGTTGATCAACCTCACTAGATCCCTCAATAAGACTCTTATCCGCCATTAACACACCACCCTTCCTCCAAAAAACAAGACTCAAGAAACAAATAAAGGCGAACAGACACCGTGAGAAAACTCACACGAGAAACTCCCAAGAAAAGAGACGAAGAAACCTCACTCAAAAGGACACAACTCACATAGAGAAGTCTCAAGAGAGAGAAATTCTAGAGAGACTCACCTTCATTATATTTATTTTATTTAATAACTATATTTCTGTGAATAAATTTACTTTGAAACTTTTAATAAAATAATATAAATTTAATTTTTTATAATAAAGCTTAGTTTTTTTGAATTTTTTAAAAAGAGAGTCAAAAATATTACAAATTTGATCTCATTTAAAAGATTTTGAAAAAAATATTACCCTTCGTATAATTATTTTTTAAAAAAATTATTTATAATTGAAAATACCTATTTATTATATAAAACTAATTTTTTTAAGTTAATATGATTATGAAGTAAATAATTAGCAAAGATAGATGATAAATAATCTTGAAAAATAATTTTGCTATATCAAGATATTATTCTCTTTTATATTCGAAATAATATTAGAAAATAATACAAAATTATAAATTTAGTCATGTTTCATTTTGCTATATAAAGCAGTTATTATACTACCTCCGTTAATTGTTTTGTGCTACCGCAGTACAAATTGCGGTTGCCAATGCAATTTTTCATAAAGCAAAATTAGAGAAAGTGGGGTAATGTAATTAAAGGTAAGATAGGAGAGAGAAAGTGGCTGACCAAAATTAAGGAGGACCACTTTCCCTCCAAAATTTCGGTCCCCAATTACCAAAAACAACAATTTCATAATTTTTTCAAAAAGGGAGGCAAATGTTGAAATTTACACAAATTTTTGCCTCCCATTTTCATAGAGAAGCTATAAAAGCTTCAACAATCACCATTGTTTCTTAAATACACCATTGTTTGTTTCCCAAAAAATTACAACCATTAATACACCATTGTTTACCAAAAAATTACATCATAAATTAGCTAAAACTTAAGTTAATCATCCATAGCACAGCTGTCCACCTTCTTAGCTTCACAAATGGCAGCTTCTTACCCAAAAAACAACAGCTGCCATACCCTTTGAAGCTTCCAAAATCTGAACAAACAAACACAAAGATAGAACATGGAGGATGCTTATGAAGAATATTTTTTAGATGTTGACCAACTGATAGAAGAGGAAGCACGATGAGTATGAAGATTATTATGAATGAGATAATGAAAATATGCAACAAGAACAAGATATGGACATGGAGCAGCAAGCAACTGCAAATGGAGCAACAACAACAAGTAGAAAGCATCTAAATTTGCAAAAAAAAGGAAGATTGTTGATGCACTTCTTGTGATAATGGAAAATGGTAAGTTACCTAGGGGAGTCATGAAAGAATTAGCAAGTCACTTTAGTGTACACAAGTCAACAATCACAAGAGTATTTGCTGACATAAAAAAACAGATGACAATGGGGAACACAATTGATGTTAGGTCTAAGAAGTTTGGCAGAACATGTCCTAAGCCAAGGGAATTTTCAGATGCATTCCTTCAATCAGTCCCACTTTATCTTAGACAGACTGAGAGCAAATGGGTTCAATATTGAACTTGTATTCCAACCAGCACAGTCACCTGATCTAAATGTGTTGGATCTAGGCTTATTTAGGTCAATGCAATCATTGCAATATCAATCATTCCCTAAGAACTTGGATGAGCTTATTGCTAAGGTTATTGACTGCTATAACACATTCAACCCCCAAGTTAACAAGTACATTTGGGTCACATTACAAATATGCATGGTACAAATTTTGAAGGCAAAAGGTGGTAACAATTACAAAATACCTCATATAAACAAGAAAAAACTTGAAAATTTGAGAATTCTACCAGGTGAAGTGACAGTGGGGAAGGAAATTGTGGAGGACTCTGTGGAATACCTAAACAATATGTTCAGACCAACAACACAACTTCAAGGGAGCCAAATTGCAGCAGAAGACACAGAGGTAGATGCAGATTAGGGGAAGCTACAACAAGAAACATTGACTGCCACATTTAACCACTTAGTTAGATGCTTTTTGTGTATTGTTTTTGAAGCTAACAGTTTACATGCATACATTAGTGGTTAGGTGTCTTTTGTGTATTATAATGAAGCAACATGTAAGGCAGTCAAAGGTTTTTTTTTAATGAAAAATTAATCCATCAGTAGAGTCTTGTTTATGAATATAACACTACATAGTAGAGTTACCTCACCAAAAAAATTTGGGAGCAAAACTCTACATAGTAGAGGTACCTCACCAAAAAAATTGGGAGCTAATCTCTACCATGGAGTGAAATTCACTGGAGTCCCTTCATCATTTGGATTAAAGAAAAGCACTAAAATTTGCAGAAAACAGCAATGGGGGACTCCACACATGAAACCAGCAAACATAAACCAGCAAACATAAACTAGCAAACATAAACCAGCAAACATAAAGGGACTCCACACATAAACCAACAACAACATCAACAAATTAGGGTTAGGGTTAGGATGCGTTACGTAAGTAGTTAGTTGGAGGGTTGAACACTAGGGTTCATCCGCCTCACTTTGTCATCAACCACAGCAGAAGAAGGGATACCATCAGTTGAGGAACAACCCACTGTCTCATCCTCATCATCTGAGGACAGATCTATCCATTCCTTATCAGGAATGCGACGGATCCTCCTCAGGGCTATCCTCGTAGCCTTCCTACTTGCCCTGATTTTCGGTGGAGGCCTAGCCCTCTTAGATGTGGGTAGATCTGCAACATCAACATCTTTTTTAAGAACTTCCTCCACTAGAATAACACCCTCCCCTTCAGCCTTATCCTTTGTTGCCTCCTCATCCATGCTTTTCAGAACTTCACCCAAAGCATCATGTGTTTGTTTGCTACAGTAATTTAGGGCCTCATCAAACTCATAGAATTCACGAGGAAAAGATTCTCCATCGTCAATGTCTTTAATCAGCGTTTTAATAAAAGCTTCCTCACCCCTGTCGTTTGTGTCTAAAAAAGCACGCAGAAGTGGATCCATGTTTATCATTGTGCAAGAGGGACTCCGATTTCAGAGAAAGAGAGGAGAGAGAAGGATGAAGTTGAAGGAAGAAGAAGGGACGAAGAAGAGAGAGAAATGTTCGAACAAGATGAAGTTGAAGATATGAAGTTGAAGATATAAAGTCAGTTGGTTGAATGATAATTTAATGGAGTTGGTTGGGAAGTTGAAGAGTGGGATGAATTAATGGAGGGAGTAATTACCAAATCTGATTTCATTTAATGTTGGGTAAAATTGTTTAAGTAAACATTAGGGTAAAATTAAAAAATCTGATTTTTAATGTGGGGGTAAAATTGTAATTTCATTTGTTATTTTTTACTAAAAAAGGAAAGAAAAAATTGAGTTGCAGATAACCTTGAGCGGACAAAAATGGCAAAAGTTGCTGAAAACAATTAACGGAGGTAGTATATCTTTTACCAAGACAAATATTTTGGAAATAATACTGCATATCAAATCTTCTTATGCACCTTAAATTGTACTATATTAGGAAATAATTTTCACTGCAAATTCACCTGCCATGACAATATAAACATGACTAGGAAAATTTTCGCTAAGAATTTGACACGTGCCAGTCATGTTTCTTCATTAATAGTTTTTATAGATAGATATGCTAGAAATTTTATTAGATCATAATGAAAATTGTTTATACTTATATAGATAGATAGATTGGAAATATTGCTAGAATATATTGTATAATGCGCAATCCAGTTGAATACTATCTATGAATATTGCTCGAATATATTGTTTGTCCAATTTGTATTCTGTTAACTTAAATAAAATAATTTGTATTCTGTTAGTAAAAATAGAACAACTTTGCATAATTGTTTGTAAGTATCCAATGTATAACGTGTAATCCAGTTGAATACTATCTATGAATATTGCTATAATATATTGTAATTGTCGAATTTGTATTCTGTTAACTAAAATAAATTCAATTGAGTTAGAAAATTATTTTCACAAAATAGTCAGCTAAAATTCAGAGAAAATGGGCGAGAAACTAATGAAGGAGAGATTGGCATGTGTCAGTCTCGTTTCTTCATTAGTAAACTTTATAGACAGTGGCGAAACTTGAACAAAGTTTTAAGGGGGGCGAAATTAAATTAAATTAACTGCAACGAATA
>JAAKBH010001086.1:0-47500 GCA_019776075.1 Amaranthus palmeri
AAATGAGAAGGATGAGAAGGATTTTGTTTGATTTGTTTGGTCACTATGTATACAAAAAAGGATACTATATTATAAAAAAAGAATATTTTAAAATTGATGTCATAGTTACCTTTCTGTGTAACATAGTTACTTTTGCAATTATGTGTTTTTGGCTCAATCGTGACCATAGATTTTTTTATTTAAGTGAAATCAAGGGTGTAGAATCCTTCTTACCCTTCTCATTTTCAATACCCTTCTCATTGGATCCCTCCCCTATATATATATATATTATAAATATATATAGATATATATATATATATATATTATATATATATATATATATATATATATATATATATATATAGTATATATATATATATATATATATAGATATATATATATATATATATATATATATATATATATATATATATATATATATAGATATATATATATATATATATTATATATATATATATATATAATATATATATATATATATATATATATCTATCTATATATATATATATATATATATATATATTATATTATATATTATATATATTTAGGGTCTAATAGGAAGGGGTTTTGAAAATGAGAAGGATAGGAAGGAATTTCATTCATTAGATCTTAGATCAATGGTCCATCTTGCACGCGTTTGAGAACAAAAAAATAAATTTGTTGCTTTCTTATAATATGTGATACTTTCTGTGTAATCATGTGTCGCTTGAAAGTGTGATGTTTTCTTAATTAATGTGTGATGCTTCCTTGATAAATATGTGTTACTAAATATTCTGCTATAACAAATTTTTTTAGACCGTTAGATCTTAATCGAAAAAAATTTTGAAAAAAAACTCACAAAAAGGTGTTACTTTTAACATAAAAAGGTGTTACTTTTCAAAAAAATGTGTTAATTTGTATTTATATGTTTTTTCTGAAAGTAACACTTTTTTGCTAATAAGTAACAGATTTTTTTTAAAACCAAAAGTAACAAATTTTTTCCAAAAGTAACATCTTTTCTGTGATTAAGTGACACATTTTATCGGAGAGATTGGTTCTCATATATAGTATATATATATATATATATATATATATATATATATATATATATATATATATATATATATATATATATATATATATATATATATATATATATATATATATATATATATATATATATATATATATATATATATATATATATATATATATATATATATATATATGGATATATATTTTTTTGAAAACTAGTTGTGGGGCCGCGTGCTACGCACGCGGTCCCCCAAGTTACTCTATCGAATTTTTCAATGTTATTTTATACACTTTTATTAACAATACTAAACATTAGAATATCAATGTGTTGCAAATATGTGAAAAATGCAAGGGCTAAAGATGGTCTAAATCGTTTTGGTTCACACAAGTTCGTATCCTTGATTATATAGTCGTCAGAAGAGCTACATAAATTTCTTTTAGTAGTCGAGGATCCTGGAACAAAGAGAAACATAATGATGGTTAAAAGTTATCTAGAGCTCAACTACCATTGTCCATACCGACAAATAAAATTTGCAGCATTACCAAGTCCATGAGCTTACATAATCATGGAAAGCTTGCAAGAACTCATCAAGAGTGAACGACCACAATCCAAGAACAACAAATGTAAGTAAAAATCTCCATACCTGACGTCAAGAATAATAGTTCGATTACAACAAAAGTTACAACCACAAAAAGAAGAAACTTCACAAGAGAAGCGGTGATATAAAGAAGAAAAGGCCTAATTAATCATTAAGCGATAATACAACCATAAGTCATCAAACACCGTCCATCCGGAAGTCTCAAGTAAAAAAAACATACAATCATGCAAATAAATCCACACCCTACGCCAGTTCACTTCAAGCATGAACTTGCTATTGTACCATATTCAAGAAAGCTAATGATGAGCCACAAGTAAAATCAATACAAACTGGATCCCATGAAAGTTCGCCTCAATTAAACAAAGTCACAAATCAGAAGGGTGGGTTGGCTACTCCGTCATTCAAGGCTGATAAAAATTCACCCTAATATAATAGTAGTTGTATCAGCGAAAAACAATTATATGCCTTGAACCAAACATTCAGCGAAGCATGGCTACTCACATACAACCCACGAACTTGTTAGACATAATATGCACTCTAAATTAATGGTTTTCCAAATAATAATTGTAGTATATAGTTATGTTGTTCTTCTCTGATCTAACAATGTTGTCATCAATTGTCAAGGCTACGGTGCTGCTTGCTACTGTCATCAGTCTACTGTCAAGTGATGCTATGAATTCATTGACTAATTGAATAATAAAGAAACAAACAATAGAACCAAAACCAAAAAAAAACCCAAAAAGAACAACGAAGAATTAAATAAAGAACAACAAGCAAAAGAAAAACCAAAACAAAAATAGACCCCAAAAAACCAACTGAGATTTTAATTTTACAAATTACCCTTGAAGTTGAACGAACAAAACTACTCAAATTAGCACCAAAAGGTCAAGATCATTGAGACCCCCTAAATTTTAGGGATATAAATCAATTGAATAACGAAGATTCATACAAAAGAAGCATACCTTGATGCTCAGAACATCCCTTACAGAGATACGAGGATTTATCCTCGGAGGCGGCATGATAATTTGACTTATACCACTTTACCTTGCTCCTCCTAGAACTACAGAACACAGTTTGAGCGTGTAATTTGGATTAAAGAATACAATCATGATTCATGACAAAGAGAATAATTCAATATTGAAGTTGCAAGATTACTTCTAATACTAAGAACTTAAATACTGGTTGCAATTTCAGACCCCCTCTCACGCTTTTGAGGGGCCTATGCCATAAGCTTCCACTTTGATAGCATGTCATCCCCTCTAAAAGTGACTTGGGCAATTAAATTTGCTACTGTTGTGCAAAATTTGTCAGCATCAATTAACATACAAAAAATAATTTGAGCATTCATGATGTTATATTATGGCCGAACCCATCATGAACCATTTAAAAAATGTTGAATTGAAAGGCAGAACCTAACTAAGACAACTTCGAACCCCAAGATATCGTATCGACTATCATAATCGTATTAACAAAAACTATGTTGAAAATATTTATGTTGAACATACTAAGCTATTCAATATTTAAATTTAATGATTAACTTTTTGATTTAAGATATTTTTATGCCGATAAAAAACATATTAAGACAAGTTAGATTGTATAAATCTCAACCAATGACCCCAATTCAGGCAATTACAATTGTATGCACTAAAGAATGTCAAAAAAATGGAAAAAAAAAAACTAAAAAAGTGTAAAATCCAAAAACCTAAAAATTAAAATTACGTGTGGTACCTTAGACCCGATTACAAAAAAGATTGTTTTACAAGTGTAGATTTCTACTCATGTATTACAAAAGTAAATTGAATTGAAAGGCAGAACCTAAGTAAGACAACTTCGAATTTAATGGCAAACAAATCGTAAGACTTTTAAAAATCAACTAAATGGTTGTTAAAAATAAAACTTCTTGATTAGAACCCTAATGTAAAACAAAGCAAAAAAAAAAATCAGAAAAAGGAACAAAATGAGGAGAAAATCAAAATCAACTAAATAGCGAGAGGAATCAAAAGTACCTAATTTAAAATAACAAATTAAAGAATTATGTTTGGAAAGGGCGACATAATAAAGCACAAAATCAAAGAATGACGCACAACGAAATTCACCAGAGATCCAAAAGCGAAATTTAAAATATAAATGCAGATAAAAAAGGATAACTAATAAAAATAAGAAGTCAATTACCAGCTTACCTGGACTAATTAGCAAAATATTTGCAATCATCAAAGCAATAACCTCTAAATTAAATAAAACAAAGAAAAAATTAACAAATTAAAACACAAAACAATATACATTGGACTTACTTACACCACCAATCATCCTTCTACACTAATAAATAGGAAGATGAGTAGTAGCGAAGTCAAAATGATCACAAACTGAAAAAATTGCGCCAAATCCAATATAAAGAACAAAATGACGTAAAATTTTGCACAATAAAAGAACAAATTTGTTTGGAAATATAGGCAAATATCTATAGGCCTTGGCTCTTCCAAATTTCAAAATACTCCCTATATTCAGTGATCCCCCAACAGAAGTCCAAAGCAGAGACTTTTAAACCAATTTTCTTGCTTTCATCCTTTATTGATTCACTTAAATCATTGACTTTCAATCAATCAACTAAGATTAACCCCCTGATTTAGCAATTACTAAGTAAACAAAAAAGAATTCTTACAAATTCCAATTCACACTATTTCTAATTGTCTCTTTTTCTCTCCTCTAATCCTCAGTTTTTTCATTGAAAAAAGATGAATTTCACAATTGCAATCAAACTCCATTTTGCAAACGAGCTCGTTCTCGACAACCCAATTTATGTTCTCTAATAGCCATTTGAAGTTTCTGATGGGGATCTAATTGCTAAGTTAATCTCAAAAAACCCATCTTAAATTGACCAAAAAAACCAACTCCGAAAACTTTAGAAGTCATACTGATTCTTGAGTTTATGGTCCTCAATCTATTAGTTATAGGAATCAAAAACAAGATGCTATACAGCATGCATCAACTTCAACTTCTAAAAAACAAATCATGTTGACATTAAATAATCATTGAAGTTATTCAGCATACATTTTCATTACTCACTTTCACACATTCATTCATACAATGAATCTGTAACCATACCTGAAAAGCACTGACATCTTTCACTTATTCATCAATGATCGAGTTCATATATGAAGATTTCACAACACCACCTTTCCCATTACAAGGATAGTCAAAGAATCCACATCCTACAGCCAAAATATTACATATAACATAATCAAAATTTATTAACTAATTACTAACAAATTTACATCATTAAAAGACTACTGAAATTTGATAGAATTTGACCAAACCTCTTGTTTCATTTTTCCCAATAATTCAAGCAATAACTTAGTTTGAGTTGTCCAGGAAATTGTTGAATTCCAATCGAATCACGAACTACTTGGGTAGTCATTTTAATCTACATAAAACATAATAATCATGAATTAAGTTTGTGAACAACAAATCCAACTTCAAAAACAAAAGAATAAAGCCGTATAAAGAATTGCGTGACCCTAAACTTAATATTAATCAAAATAAATCACTGTCAGCAAATAAGACCAAGAGAATCAAGAGATTTTAAAGCTTTTGAAACCAAACATGAAGAACTTCATTTAAAGAAACCTTAATAACTAATTTCCTCCTCACCGATTCCTCGCTATGGAAGCAAAACAAAATCCCAAAATTATTAGTTTTGACTACACAATTAAAAATAATTCTATTACCTTCTAAGGAAATTCCAAGAACTTCACCTATGTCTATCCAATGGATATTACTAATGGAGATCTTGCATTTTTTATGTCGATTTTTCATGCTCACTTTATCCTCTGTCACTGCTTGAAGAAAATTTAGAAATCAAAGTCAATTAAATCAGTTCTTCATGTAGAAAAAAAATTGGGAAAGATGAAATTCATAAACAAGGAAAAATCCTTCTAGGATCTAATTGTATTAAGAACCAAAAGTATGAAAACAAAGAGTATATGCAATAACAAAGACCAAGGAGATAAAAAAATTAACTGAAATCAATTTAAACTAATTAAAATCATGAACTGAAAAATACTAAGAATTTATTCTAACAGAAGGAAAATTGATGAGCAATTAAAAAAGCAAATTGAAAAGTCCTTAATTGTGCACCGATTGTTTTCATACTTTTGAACCGGAACAATGTTAGATTCCTACAACAACAATGGTAAAGCATAATCCCAACAACAATATTGAATTTTCATTTGAGGGAGTATTATTTAATATTCCAACAATTTATCGTCATCTTAAAGTGGGTTAAAGCCTCAAAGCCTCACTTTATGTAAAATCTTGTTTTGTAATTAGCTTTTTAACATATTATTAATGAATTATTTGGGTTTATTCATACAAATCAACAGTAATGACATCTTCCAAACAATGATTAGACTTGGGTAGTAAAGATTCTTAACAATTTTAGGCTTAACTCAATGTTGTCAAATGTACAAACACCTTACAAGCATACAAGCACAATCAGAAATTCCTATCCCAACAATATGAATGTAAGTGTAAGAAAGACTTACAACAGCATTGAAAAGTGTAGAGTTGCCAATATTAGAGAGACCAACACCAGCTCTCAAACTCATGGACACTTTGAGTGCTGAACCAGAGAAGATTCTTCTTCTATTGATAATTACGCCATTAAAGAAGCATTGACTAAAAGAAAGTTCTATAGAGAGAAACAAAGACTACAATGGCAACCCAGAAAAAATGACATGCTATGCTCAGCATTGCAGATTACTCTACTCTAAAACCTATGGACTACAAGAATGACGCACAAAGCCTAATCTTTTTTCTTTTGACTTCACCGAACTTCGTTTGCGGGAAATTAATTTATTTTTATCTTTTATCAGAATTATTGCATCAAATTGAAATCAAACGATTAAACATAATCGAACGCCCTCAGAATTGTTCAAGAACCCTTTTCTAGAAACCAAAATTTGTCACAAGCACACCCAGTCAACAGCTTCTTAATCACAGATTCTGCAAATACAATAATTAAAAGCTTTATCCATAAGGACCATAACAATTTCCTTCCCCAAATTTAATCCATGATTACACGAAAACCCACAGACAACACTCAAAATTCACTTCAATAACAAAGAAAATCAATATTTCACAGCAATGCAAGTTTAGTTTTCCATTACATTCAAGAAACATGAAAAACCCATAAATAAAATCTCTCAAAATTACATTCAAATTGTAACAATCATTTTTGTGGGTATTATGTGTGATGGAAAAGGATAGATAACCCACAAAACGAAAACTACAACAATTAGACAAATACACTAAAAAATAGCTTAGTCTTATACTAATCGTGGATGGAAAAGATAGATAACCCACAACACCAAAACTACAACAATTAGACAAATACACTAAAAAAATAGCTTAGTATTATACTAATCGTTTGATTAATTTCAATTTGATGCAATAATCGTTCGATTGATTTCAATTTGATGCAAACTAAAAATTTAGGTGTTAGATGAATACTTACAATTGCAAGACCACAAAGACAAAGGAAAGGAGAATCTCCATGGCCGGAAAAAATTTGGTTATCACGGGACGGGTCGCGATATTTATACATGTTTGTTCGAGTATTCTGTTTTTTAAAAGATTTATTGTATAATACTTTAAACAGTCAACAATAAAGGCAGCAACCACAGCAGCCCACCAATGGGGAGGTACAAATCCGCAGTACTAAATATCAGCCCCCAGCAACCAGACAGCAGACACACAACAACACACCATAAACCAGATTGCCCATAGTACAGTACCTAGACAATAGTATGCAGACATCGATCGGAAGCAGTACACAACAAAAAAGCAACACAATAACAGAAAAAAATTCCAACAGAAAACACAACAAAAGCAAAACAACAACATTAATGTACAACATAGCACGCAAAGACATCGATCAACAGCAATACGCAACAAAAAAGCAATGCAACAACAGCAGCAAAGAACATCCATGTGCAGAAACTCAAGACGAAATTGGTAGTTTTTGGGCTATTTTTGGGCAATTTTGAGCAATTTTGAGCGTAAATCACGAATTCAAAATCAAGATTAAAGTACCCAACAACAGCCTTAAAGTAACAGCAAATTAAAAAAAAAAAGAATAAAGTTTGAGATCTAAAAATGCAAATAACTCAAAATTGAAAGTACACTACAAATTTATCTAACCCAAATGCCAGAACATCTCAAATCCAATCAAAATGATCACTAAATTAAAATTAAAGTCTCAAACTTTACAACCCAAGTGACATATTCAAATTAAGCAATATACAACCCTCAAAGACTAAAACTTGACAATCCCAGAAGCAAATTAAGAAACAAAAAAAGGAAAGAAAGCTGAACTGTAAGAGTAAAGGTAAGAATTTCCTCACTAATTTTCTTCAATAAGTGCTCAATCTTCTTCTTTGAGAATCGTCTTTCTATTTTCGGCTCCTCTAAACGCGTTCAAGGTTGTTCTAGTTCCTTCTCAAGCGCTGAAAAGCGAATATTTTGCTATTTTCGGCTGAAAATTGAAACCGTACCATGAAAAGCAAATGAAAATCAATCTGTTGCTATTTTCGGTTGAAACCGCACCATGAAAAGAAAATGAAAATCAATTTGTTGCTATTTTCGGTTGTAAATCAAATGAATCAGAAAAATCAATACTTAAATGGAAATTAATTTTGGCTATTTTTCGGCTGCTATTTGGCTTAAACTCAGGTGTAGAAGAACAAAGTAGGAAAAATTCAAACTAAGGATTGAAGAACAAACATGAACAAAAGGAAGGTTAAAGAACAAAAATGAACAAAAAGGAAAATATAATTAAATCGAAAATTTACCATGTACCTTCAATTGCTTTATTTCGCTTGTATATTTTCTCAGCCAGATAAGCTGAAGGTTGAAGATAAAGAAGGATGAGAGAAATTGCTTTGTTTCGCCTATAGCAAGAAAACCAGAAGAATGAAGATTGAGAATGAGGAAAGAGGAGTCAAAGAGACAGGAAACTGAAAAGGAAAGCGGGAAAATAGGAGGAAAAGGCATCAACAGTGAAAACACTATTCATCGCAATTCTATGAATAGTATTGTGGCTTTGCAAACGTTTTATATTTAATAGATTTGGAATTGGATATACAACGATGAAAAGCAACCGATATACTATGACTTTGGAGCCCCAGCACTGTCGGCAGAAAAAATCCCGCGAGGGGAAAAAGCCATTAGAACCGGGGACCAAGAAACAGGCCACCACAACAGCGTATAGGAGTGGACTATGCAAACACCAAAAAACACGAAATAAAGAAAACTAACACCTTATACACCCGAAAATACTACCTATCCCTATACACACCAAGTACTACAAAGGATCAATAAAAAATACACCAAAGATACTTCAACAGACGACTTTCCAAGACGACCATCCAAGAGGCCCACCATGATAGCAAGAGGACCACCATATTCACCACCACTATAACACCTCTTACAGACCAACTCGGAGGGAAAATAGAGATCCACCAAGATCGCTTTTCTTCACGAAGCTGCATTTAGACCCACACAACGAGTAATACACCAAGGGAGACACCACAAGCCTTCGAAAACTGTCTAATTTATTGAAACATTTTTTTTTTTAATTTAAAAGTCAATTTCTAATTAGAACAAATATTTGCTTTTTATGTTGAACCATTTGCTAATTAATAAAATTTTTCTATTAAAATTTAACTTTATAGAATATTTCATTAAGAAACAATAAATACGATAATCAAAAATTATTTTGAAAAATGACAATCATTATGATAACGTTGTTGTAATATTACTGAAATTTGCCTCATATGAGAAATTTAATTAATACTTATATAAAAATCGCTTTTTCCATTAAAAATAATACTCCCTCCTATTCAGCTCAAATGGGACATTTGCTTTTTGGGCACTGTTCATCTCTTACTCTTAATTTGCATTTTATTATTAATCTATAAGTTAAAACATAGTCAAGTGAGATCTTGTTTGATTCGTCTTAATGCAAGGATTATTTATATCAACTTTTCATAATTTTTGATTATACACAATTATAGATATTAACGATCGAATAAGTGCATTGGATAGAGTGCAAAAAGCAAATGGGACATTTAAGCTGAATAGGAGGGAGTATATATTCTAAAATTCTCTTTATTTTACAAGAAATACTTAGATTATAATTTTATGTCGATAACATAAAATTATATCTCTATTTAAAATTTAAATTATGACATACTTATAAACTAACAACTTCGTGCATTGCACGAGTTTTTATACTAGTAATAAACTAACATATTCGTGCATTACACGGGACATATACTAGTTAGTAATAAAGTCGTAAGATTAATTAGCAATTGGAGGAAGCTTTAACACTCGTGTGCCGCCTCTCTCTTCCTTCCTTCTAGAAACCCTCCCCTGCTGGGCGATTCATCTGCCCCGCCGTGGCACGCAAGCGGCGTGGTCCACCACCAAGGAGGATGAGACCACCGTGTGCTAGACTTCTCCATTAACCCAACTAATGATGCGTACCAAATCTAGGTACCCTAATCAGTGTTTAGGTTTGTGAGTATATGTTCATAAACCCTAATTCATGTTACCCGCCTCCATTAAAGGACTTTTGGAGCAAAATTGAGGCATCCCTCCTCTGTTTCTTTGCTCGTATTGTTTCGAACCCCAACCCTCTCTAGGTTTGGTGTACAATCTGCATTGGTCGGTGTTTAGCCCTAATTATTTGGCTTACCTTGACTCTTTTTCCATGAACTGCAAATGCAGTTAAGTTTTAGAGGATAGCAATTTAGATGTTATTTCTTTACTTCCCTCATTCAGGGACAAGAACCCAAATCAAGTTTGGCGTGTCTTTAAAGGATAACAAACTAGCTGCTATTCCTTATCCTCTCTCAATTAGGGATAAAAACCCTAACTCGAGTTTATCACCTTGTTGTGAATGATTTTTTGGTTTCTATTGATGCTTTGTTGTGGCTGATTGTGCGAGTCTGTGAGGGTCAACATCTCCTGTTGTCATTCATGACTGCAAGCTACTACCCCGATGTTGGGTTGCTGAAGGACAATAGTCATAGCTAAAAAGTGCTTGATGGTTGGGCTACTGATGGGTATCTGCAACCATAACTGCAAACGAGTTAAGGAGGGTACTAAATTCTCGACGGCACTAGAATCTAATGTTGCTTGCAGATTGTTTTGTTATGGTGTTTGACTAGTGCCTCATCTAAACGAAGTTGCGATCTTAGTTCGTGGTTGAAATCGAAGCACCCCATGTCCATCTGACCCAGCTTCAAGGCACGTTTGAGGCGTCTCATGAACCCAGATCTATGGGTTGTCCAGTTTTGAGGCAAGTCTCAAGCTAGTTACTTGTAGCTAAGGTGCCGTAGCTGCTGGTCCGATTGGCGTTGGGATGGTGGGTTGGCCTCATTGGTGTGTTATTGAATCAAATTTGCAATTTGTATTCTGAAAGTAATCTCTAGGTTGTCTTAATTTTAAGATCATTTGATGTATGCTGCTGTTGGTTGTTCTAAAAATGTAAATCTATTGAGCTATAGATGAGGGATTGTATTGCGAGTCTCTACTTTTCGATGGGTGTGATGCAGGCTATCTTAAGACTACTAGCACTACCATGTTGCTGGCTGCCTTGTCATGGGATCCTGATAGGAAGTGTATGGCTCGAATGCACCAGCAAATGTTATGTTGCGTTAGACTCGATCTGTTTTTGTCATGCATTGTAATGATCAATCTAGTTGATTCGTTCTAGATGATGTTTGTAGCTGGTTTTTGTATAGGATTGTTATATGTCGTATAGGCTAGATATTAGCTATACTTTTTGAGGTGCCTTATCCTCCATAGCGTATGACGAGGGGCTTGTTCTGGCCCCTCAGAGCTTTTGGCTGGGTGTCGGTCCCAAAGTCTCTTGACTCAAGGATGTAAGCTTTGGCTTTTTCTTGGCATTTTATAAAATTTACTTTGCCAAAAAAAAAATGATTAATTAGCAATTTACTCTAGTAAACCTAATAACAATTCATCGCCTATTGCTTTATCGCTCTAACGCTTCATCTTCTTCACTCCATTTGTGATTAAACGGAATAGTGGTTATACCGATCTGGGTCATGTTTGACTCATGAATGGGACGTGCGTTCCTAATCGTGGATTGGGGCTCCTTTCTACGACCCGAGTGTCTAGGGATAGCACTCTATCAATGGCGCCCTTAAGTTTTTTGGATTTTTAAAGGTACCCCTTTATTATTCATCATATTTCAACCGAGACCTAATTGATGTTTTTTTAAGTCGCCCCCAACCAAAGCACCTTCATCTAGCTTTCTCACCACCACCCTCTCCCCATCCCATCCCAACCCTTATCCTTGTCCAGCTACTACCCACCAAATCACCCCTTTCATCTATGTCCAACCTATCCTTTGCCGCCAACAAACCACCAGAATCACGAACACCACTTTAGTTAAGTTGACGCCACACTTGACTATATCAACCACTTTAGTGGATAGTCTTTGGTAACTAAATACTCCTCTTGGTCCTCCTCTCTTTAATACAAATCAAGAGATTCTCATATTAATTTATTTCGAGATTAGAGCTCAATATTGTTTGACAAAAACAAAAACTACTAAGGTAGGAGCATATACAGTTTGAGACTGTCAATTTCTAATACTTTTTTGAGTCACAATTGATGTTAGAATTTAGGGGAATTTATAAAGGAAAAATAAAATATCTAACGAATTTTTAACGAAAGAAGCAATAGGATCACGTTGGAAAAAATTGAATAATACGAGGAAACCCTTAAAAATCTAAAAAATTTAAGAATACCATTGATAAAGTGGTAAAATACAGTATAATTGATCATTTTTCTTTTAGTTTTTGTCATAGCCCTTAATTTTTCTTTAACTCGAATCTACATAATTGACTTAGCCTTTTCTTTCATCCATACAATTAGCCTTCTTACTTTAACAACCATATTTTCACTATTTTTATTCAATTTTCTTAATTTTCACAATATTTGTACATAAGGCTATTTCTTAGGAACGTTAAGAGTAAATCTTGTATGACACCATCTAATAGTGGAACAGGTTATGACATTTTATAACGCAAGGAAAGAGATTTTGATCAAAGCAACCGCACATTCCATACTTTTGATTTCCTTTTGTAAGAAGGTAGAGATATTCATTTGTAATTTTAGATGGAGTTCTTCTACCATTGGGAGTCTTAGGGATCACTTTATGTTTCACAAATGAAGGATAGACAAGGTTTAGGGACCTGGAGAAGTTAAATACAATTCTTTTGGGTGAACTAGGGAGACTATATTGTTGTGATGCTATACATCATCCCTTTTTGGGTAGGGTACTCAAAGTTAGATATATTCCATAGCTACAATACAAATTACTTAAAACATCTCTAAATAACATGTTTCTGGTAAGGACACCATAAATTTTACAGTGTCACTTCAGCTACGGCTCATATGAGAGCCAAGGTCTCCTAATTACCTCTAACACAATAATAAGCGTGAAGTACATAAATATGCATTGCTTTTCTCCATGCTTTGAATACCATAAACCAAACAGACTGTTAAACAGCTCGTGCGTTGAGGTTACCCTATTATCTTCAAGTATAGCAGCAAACTGGAGAGCTAAACAAATGATCATTAATACACAGGTACCACATTAGATGAATAATCATTTACCTTCAGCACCCAAACCTCTAGCTCGGGGCCGTCGGACAGCCACCAACGGGGTAACTATACCTTGAGAATCTCTACCCAAACCTGTTCCTTCAACAAATCCCATCTTCGCCATCATCTTTGATCCAAACCCTTTAGTATGTTTCTCAAAAGCACCGATATTTGGAGTAGAGTTTCTTGATGATGATGATGATGCACCACTTCTTTTAGAAGTTGTAGCTACTTTCACAGTTTCACTGCTGCTTTCAACAAAAGACATTCCCAAGCCCAGAGATTTAGGTCGTTGAATTACCTGTATAGGCCGTGACATTCCCTTGCCATCTTTCCCCAAACCTTCACCTTCCACATACCCCATCTTAGCCATCATCTTTGACCCAAAACCTTTGGTATGAACTTCAAATGAACCAATCATTGATGAGGTATTGCCTTCGGCTTTGCTTTTCTGATTTAAATCATCACTTGCTCCAACAAGGCTGGGTTGGACAAGCTCTGATTGAACTAGACCACTTGAGACAAATGACACTGGTTGATTATATGCTCCATGCTTTTGCCCACTATTTCTCCTCTCACTCTTGCTGCCGCTGCTGCTTCCTTGCTGGTTCGTCAAGTTCTTGGTTGATTTTCTACGAGCAGAACTCCTGGAACTTTGAGGTGTCTCAACTACTGGGAAATCAGCATCATCCTTGCTCGATCCAATCAGCTGAGTCAAAAAAGAACACCATGAGTGAAGACAAGAAAAATAAAATTACGAAAAACTTTACTTTATGTAGATTCCTGTGGTGGACCTACCTTCTCCAATCGTATTTCATCAATCGCGGATGGCAAACTGGTGTGTTGTGTTCGACTTAGTGTTACAAACCTAAACATAAATAACGAGTCAAAACAAAGCAAGTTCATATCAGATGTACATACTACATAGACAAATAGCAGCACATTCAGCATGTCAATCAACCCATCTCAATCATGTGTAAAGTGATTATACATTACTCCATAGACCGTATTGCATAAACACTATAGCAAATCATGAGTATCATACTGAGCAAAAAGCTCATTTCAGTGAAAGAAAGATCGAATGACTAAACATTTTTTGAATAAGATTTAATTCAAAATTTATTAGTGAATTAAGCTTCATAGAAATATACTTTAAAAGATAAGCTTTTGTTAGCTTCAAGTGAAAATCTTTATCTAAGACAGCGTTTTAACTTAAACTAAACTCAGTGCCTAAGGAAGCAATGTTATTTAAGTGAAAAGGTTGTTGTAGGCCGAGTTATTGGCTCAAATAGACAAGACCAGTTGGGTAAGGGGCCCAAATGTTGTCCCATGGATTTCATTTGCTACATTTGATCACTTCGTTGGGTTTATTTGTAAACCAAGCACAAATAACACTAGAAGATATCTTTTACATATATTACCTTATTCTTATGATGTTTTGTGTTTTAATGAAGTTCCTTCAAATGAAGTTATGAGCATGGGTGCATAAACGTCAATGATGAGCACATGAGGATCAACTTGCACAGAGTTAAGTCAAAGCCTGCACGTAGAAAAGGATCCTTATGGTACTAGATGGCGCGTACCTGGGCTTACGAGAACTCATTACAGGATACACAGAACAGGATGAGGGTTGCGCAGATAATTGCTAAACATTTTTGATTTGCATACATAACTTTTCAATAATAACTTGCTTATGAGATCTTTTTTATGTGGATAACACGGGAATCATATCCCAAGGACAAGGGTGATGAGGATCATTGGTGTGGTGTTGCTCCACGTATTTGCTTTCAGGACTAGAGATGCATTAACAATATGGTTTATGACTGGGCATACCTCTTGCGACACAGACTTACCCCGACCTCCATGATATTGATCGGCTAGAAAAGGGTATTGTGGACTGATTGGTTCATCGTCACGCTTACGTCAATATGTAAGACATGCAACTCGATACAGCTGTTCATGGAGAGAATTGATCAGAGACATCTACTACGACCATATCATCAACATACAACATGCTCATCGTCCTCATTTGTACTCCATGATATCTCGTCTTCATCTATGTGCTATGATATCCCATCTTTAGATGCGGGCCATGGCATCCAGTTGACACAGAGCTTACCTACGAGTGTGCCACCTTTCAACAAGAGAGTTTATTTACCCAAACCCCTCACTTATATGTATTTTTGATGGTGATATCGTTGCTACGAAGACAAAGACTAGGTTAAAAGTTTTTTTATTCATGTTTCATTATTATCGATTTGATGTATATTTCATAGCTATTATGTACATGTTATGGATTGAGTTAGCCATGGAGATGATATTAATCTAGGCAGAAGAGAAATACGTGTGAATATATCAATTTGTATGTAAAACGTAGATGATTGATTGTATGAATGTATAATGTAATTATATATGTATATCAAAGATTGATTGTAACCTAAGAAAGATTACAGTGAGATAGTTGTCAAGCAATTCGAGAAGCGTGATGTCTCCCTAAATGAGTGATTAACTCATCTCAAATCTAATACCAAAAAAATGAATGTCCTTCTCTTACCCTTCTCCTCTATTTATACTACTTCTCTCTACATTTTATTTCTACAATTAACTACTACGTATTATTTATTATTAATTCCTATATTACCCCTCACATCCATTCATGACATACTGATCCCAAAAAATCCAACTTGTTCTCAAGGTGGGTAGAATGTAAATCGGGTCAAGATGAAGGTTGACCTTGTCAATTTGGTCGAAGGTTTGAGCAAGGAAAAATTGAAAATGCAGGCTCGCAAAAGAAATGGATGACTTGAATATTTGTCTCTAAAAGTTTGAAGGCTAAAGGACTAGAGTAGAATTGAAATGAATGAAATGATGGTTGACATTGTCCATTCTTTCGGCAAGAGTTCCCAGGCCACCACTAGATCCGTACCTCACAGAATCGTCGACTCTCCCTTTTTCTAAGCTTCTTTGTAGCTTTTTCGAACATCTCCTAGACACTTTCTGCAAAGATTCATTATTATAACCTCCCCCGAAGAGTGCCTGCATCAACAAACAACCACTAGGCCTATTCCTCTTCAAAATTTTTCCTTCGTCGCGCTCTTCTTCGTTGGTGTCTTTTTTTCTTTTACCAAAACCTTAAGTACTCATCTTAATCTGATTTTTCAATCAGAAAACAACTGAGATTGAACACCGACTCTCTTTCATCATTAGCAATTACTTCCAAAAAATCTCGTTGGAAATGCGGTTTCTTATCTGAAATTTCTTTTACTCCTTTGAAATTTTGTAGTAGTGCTAATATCCTCAAAAGCTTTTTAGGTAAAAGATAACGAGTGAGTTCATACTCATCTTCATACAGGACATCCTCACTCATAGCATTAGCCCTACTTATCTCAGTTATGCTAGATTCTTTAAACACTTCAGAAATAGCGTCATTTTCTTCAATTTCTGCCAAAGCTTCTATTTCGTCACACTCGTCTTCCTCAACCTCGTTCAATTAATGGACCTCTACATTTTTTTTTGCAAGATTTTCTTTCAATCTCTCCTCTGTTTTTCTAATAAAATTCTCCCAAAGAGCATTTGATTTTTCCTTCTCCAAAATCTTGTTTCTAATCTTTCAAGATTAGCACAAGACTGTCTAACATTTCTTGCATCTCATAAAAATGATTTTCAGCTTCTTTGCCAATTCATCCAATTAATTCTTCCATCTTATTCAATATTTTGTTTATGGCAGTTTCGCAGCATTTTTGTACTCTAGAAGGATCCAACCACGAAATTCACTGTTGTTAAACTCAAGAATACCATCAAAATCTAGATTCTAAATTTCTGGACCTCCGGCGTGTTTTCGATCACAAAGAATCAAATGTCTTTTATACCAGTTGTCATGGATTGTGTTAGCCATGGCAATGATATTAATCTAGGCAGAAGACATATATGTGCAAATATATCAATTTGTACACGTATATCGAAGATTGATTGTAACCTATGAATGATTATAGTGACAGCGTAGTCAAGCAATTCAAGAAGCTTGAGGTCTCCCCAAATGAGTCAAACTCATCTCAAATTTATCACCAAAAAAAAGATGCCCTTCTCTTACCCGTCCCCTCTATTTATGCTATTTCTCCCAACATATTATTACCCCAACTAACTAATTACTTCGTAGTATTTATTATTTAAATCCTATATTACCCCCCACAGCCATCCATGACAGTATATTAACTTAAAACCAAGATCCACTTATATATTTTAGTCGTTTTGTAAACTATTTTTTGTAAACTATTTTTTATGCGTTAAAAAACATTGCCTAGTAAAATGATTTTCACAAAGGTAAAAAAGGTTGCCAAGGGCAATAAGTTCCATAAACTAAAGATTGTTTCCAACGGCATCGCTTTTGCTTGGATCACATACCCAATTGGGCTTACTATTCGAGCCTAAAACACTGCAAGGGACAACGTTATTAACCAAAACCTGACAAATTGTTTTAAAATTAATTTTCTTGGAGCTTATTTATCTAATAAATTTTTGATATAAGCTTATATGAAATTTTTTCCTAATGACTAGTCTTATAAGAGTTCTTGTTTCTTAACCAAGAAAGTAAAAAAATGTCTTTACACAACTACAATAAAGTTTAGGAGATAAATGGATGCCGAAACCTATGACTTTGTGGATGTCTTACTAATTTAATTTCTAGGACCATAAACTGACAACTACATAATCATAAGCAGAAAATGCAACTTCATACTCCATAGACCAAAAGCTTGACATTCACCTAATGCCAAAAAAGTGATATGCAACATTTAAAAATATCAGGATATAACCTTTTCTTGCCAGAGCCTTGGCAGTCACTCTTTAAACGATAAATTGCAGCTAGACGTTGTACCTATAAGTACCCAAACAAATCAAATTAATGCCAACGAAGACATTTGAGAATGTAGGTGGTCAACACCTAAGTAATGCAGGTTAAGTTACCTGAGAACAATCCCGTGTGTGCATGGGAGGGAATGATAGAATGTCAATACTCTTCAAAACCATCTGTTTCAGCTTCTACAGAGCAAACACATTAACGATTAAAATTAATTCTTACTCATTATATGTTATAGAATAGAATCATTGATTATCAATGTCCTATTTGAGTAAAGTTACATAAAAGCAACATTTGGGCCAATCTTCTCCTTTAATGGGTGACAAAAGGCACTAAAGTCAATTAACACGAATAACGTAATCTAGTATTCTGCAAACATGTGTCGCCAAAACATGATGCAAGATCATCAAACTAATACAAAAAGGAAACTCTAATTACCGAATTTATTTCCACAAGATCAACACCACGACGTAGCAATCTCTCCCTACGCTTTAAGGCAATCATTTCTTTTCTGTGTTTTTTCTTTTCACCTGGTAAATTAGCAAGCACCTTAGTAATTCAATCTTAAGTAGCTAGACCTCAGATAAATTATACTGTTTATGGTCAAGATCATAGCAAATAGAAAAAAATTCAAACAAAATCTTGAGAACAAATTACATGTAATAGTGACAGAAGGGTGTATTACCTAAAAAACCAACATGGCGAAACATATTAAAAAATACCATCATTAATATGAACCTAGGAAAAAGATCAATGCCACCGGAAAGGCACTAAATGCAGTCTTAAATCACAATGATAGGGAAACCGGTACCTGGAAACCTCCCGTATTTTTTATTTTTGCGACCTCCAGAAGGCCATGATTGAGGAAATTGAGCTGAATGCTTCTTTTTAGCAGAACGTTGTCTTGGATCCTTAACAAGCATTAAATCATCCAAACTTGAAGACCAAGCACCTTCAGCAGACTTTAATTTGCTAGACTTGGGTGAAGGCTTCTTTTTTGACTTCTGTTTTTGCATTCCATACTCTTTGGACGCTTCTTCAAGAGCAACACCACCCAATTTCTCCAATGTCTCTCCGTATTCATCAGTACTAGAATTATTATCACTATCATCTCCTTCCTCTTGACCATCAATATGCTGTAAAGCCAACCACTTGGATTTTAAAATTTCATTTACCCCTCCACAACTATCCAAGTAATCCTCCATTACATCTTCATCAATATCAGATTCAAATTCCGAGCTATCTTCAGAGTTATCGCTCTCAGATGATTCAGAAGAGCTCCCCTCTTCAAAACAATCTTCCGCTTCTTCCCCGTCCTCCTCGTCAGATAAATCTTGGGTGTACAATCTCACACCTCCAATTGACACAAATGCAGAATTCTTTTTATGAGATGAAGTCTTCATTGGAAATTTATGAAGCAAACATGAATTATCCTCATCCCCATCTCCATCTCCACCTTCATCTTCATCTTCATCTTTGTCTTCGTCTTCATCTTCGTCTTCCTCCACAATGTTATCTTCTTCATCCATAGAACCCTTACCATCCTCCATCTCCTCTTCCATGCCATGAGTTGAGGATTCATTAAACACCTCTAATGTCTCTAGCAAAATTTTTGATGACAATAACCCTCCATTATCAGAAACTTTTGAGTGCTCAGAAAACCCTAACCCTCTATGCAACTGTTCTTCCTCATCAACCAATATACCCGATGACAATTCTGTAACACTAAGAGTTTCCTCTGGTTCATCAGAGAACCCTAATTCACCATGAGAACTCTCTCCCAACACAAAACCAGAACTATATTCATAATCATATTCCACCTTACAAGGCTCCATCGACGGTGTTGGTTCTTCAAAAGCAACAATCTTGCTATCCTTTGAACCTAACAAGATTACTGGCTGCAGCCCTACTGAACTACCCTCACCATTCTTTTCTCCTTTTGGAGGTTCGGACTGCACAACATCCTATAATAACAAATATACTAATTTAGTTGCCAAAATTTAAAAAAGCTAGACTAATAAAAAGAATTGATTCCTGATTTTGTTAAAAAATTCCCATCTAAATAGAAAATATATTCAATGCTCTTATTAGGGATGGCAATTCAGTCCGAATCCGACCCTAGTCCGACTCGATCCGAGGAAAATAATCCGATTTGAGTCCGAGAAAAAAGTCATCCGACTCCGACTCCGACTTTATGATCCGAGTCCGAGTTAGAGACGGACCGGAGTTGGACCTTATTAAAAATCCGAGACTCCGACCCGACTCCGACCCTGTAGGACATTTGACTTTGAATTTGACTTTTACACTTATATTTTGTTTCCTTTAAAACTCTAGACGTGACTGATTCAAGCTCTCTCTCATACTAGTTGTAATTTTCGGTTTTGAAAAACTACTTGGTATCTTTATTTTAATTAATGAATCAAGATACGACAAATGAAATCAAGACAAATAAAATACTTCAAATCAAAATACAAGAAAATTTTGTTAAATTGTAGTAGTAGTAAGATTATTTCTCTGGTTAAAATTGAATTCAAATTGAAGAACATATTTTTTTTTGTTAGATTGTATTTGAAAAATATATTTTGTTAATTTTGTATGCTTTAAAATCATAAGTACAATATCATAACGATATTGTTTGATAATAATCCGAAACTGCATCCGACTCCGTTGGAGATCCGAGAGTCCGAGTCGGGGCAAACATGGAGTATGCATAATCCGACTCCGAGTGGAGGTGGACTGAAAACAAAAGTCCGACTATTATCCGGAGCAAAGTCGGAGTATGTATAATCCGAGCCGAGTCCGATCCATTGCCATTCCTAGCTCTTATATATAGCCATCGCCCAACAAGAGTACATATATTATAGACCCAAAGTATAATAGACCAATTATGCAAACTTCATAAACATAAAACATTAAAATACGATTTTCATAATCTTAGCCTAAATTTTGTACTACAATTATACATAGAAGGTTGTGTTTGGGAACAAGTAATTCATTTTAAATATTAGATATCAATTTTAGAATCAGAAATGACAAACTTGATGAAAATCATAGCAGAAGATTTCAATTAACAATAACCAATAAGCACCGTACAATAAAAGAAGTATACCATAAGAATTAACATTTGGGATAATGATCAAACCTTGAAATCAATAGAAGGGTAGTCATAACGAAAATAATTAGCAGAAGATTTTTTAACACTAGTATTGAAATTAGAATTGGACCCACTTGCAGAATTCCCAAATTTCAAATTCCCCCTTTTACCTGCAATTCAACATTCAATAGTAAGCAAATATTAAACAAACAGAAGAAACTCATTAAATCTTTCGAGAAAAAAAATAATACAAACCTCGACGAGAAGAAGATGAAGATGGGGAATCAAAGTCAGACAAGATTCCACCATCAATAAAGAGGGATTGTGGTTGCCTTTGGCCTCGAGGCCTCGATTTATTTGTTGGTTTCCTTTTTCCACCGCCCATTTGAAAGTTGCACCGATGATTGAACTTTGAAGTGACTCAGTGAGTCTCTGTCGAGATTCCGAGGTGATTGAAAATTGGGGTTGAATGTTGATGAGAACTGAGAAGGTAATTATGGAATTACTTGGGAATGAGAGCTACGTATCTTACCTTCGAGGGTAAAGGCTAAAGCCCAAAAGGAATATGGAAATTTGGAATATGGAAATTGGAATATCCATATGCATCTATCTATCTATATACCTATAACTAAATCAAAACACGCTTACATCATTTTACCCCAAAACTAATAGGTATATTTTGTGGATTAAAATTTTCCCTCCATTGAAGAATGATGATGTCATCCTAATATGTTAATTAATACTTCCTCCGTTTCTTTTTTACTTGCACCCAAACATACTTTTACGCAGTCCAATGCGTTTGTCGGGTTGCTTATATCTAGAATTATACTCAACTAAAAATTATAAAAATTTGATATTATGAAAGTATTCGACGAGACGAATAAAACAAGATCCCACATGACTAGGTTTTTTTATTGTTTAATAGCCGCACTATGCAAAACACTATCAAATGATGAATAGTGTAAAAAGTGGAAATAGTGCAAGTAAAAAAAACGGAGGAAGTACTTATATAAATATATATATATATATATAAATATAAATATAAATATATATATATATATATATATATATATATATATATATATATATATATATATATATATATATATATATATATATATATATATATATATATATATAATAATAATAATAATTACATTGGAAATTGGTTTATATTAATCAATATATGTAACCACAATAGTGAAATTGGTTAATATAATCTACTTTTCATTACTTTTAAAATGCCATTTACAAATTTATAATGATCAATAAAATAATTGAGCTAATTACATGGATCTATCTCAACATTGAGATAGTCTCATACAAGATAAGTTATTTTTAATTTTATATTTGTATTATTAATTAAATTATTTCATTTGATTTAATATTGTAATATATGTTCATAATAATTTATAAATTAAATATTAAAATTTATTTTAAACATAGTTTAATATATATGCTTACTTAGTAAATATTAAAATAATATCAAAATAACATTATTTAACATCGTACAAAACTTATAAAATTGTATTTGTAAAATTAAAATTGAATCAAATATTAGCTATTATATGCAATTATTAATGTACTGAAAATAAATAATCAATAATTTACAATTTATTTTCTTTATTTTGTAAATATTATAAAACACAATAAAATAAAAACCATGCATCGCATGGGGATTATCTAGTATCCATATGTTGCAAAAAATACCTAATTTATAGCATTTGTCGCAAAAAAACTATCTAATTTTAATTTTTTTTTTTTTCAAAACTACATTAAATAATATAAATGTTTGCAAAAGACTATCCGATGATGTAATCAGTTAGTTGACTATTAGTTGACCAGCACGTGTCTCACATGAATTATAAGTCTTTGATTTCTTATGTTTTAAAGCAAAATTTTTGAATGACCATGTGGACATCAATTTCATGGTCTTCCCCTGTTTTGAAACTTGCATTTACCTCTACGAAAGTCAAACTGTTCATTACACTATCGTCTTTCAGCTCTTCAGAGTTTGCAAGATAACCAACTTTCTTTATTAAACTCTATCCTTTAATTCTGCTGCTTTCAAGCTTAGAAAAGCAAGGCCCTTGCTTGGACTCGGTATCATAACTTTCTTCCAGCAATGTAACCTGATTTACTTTGCTAAAAGACTTGACTAGCCAGAAGGCTATTGAGCGTCTAAGCTCCTCAAAATCTCGAGAAGGAATTTTGCATCTTAGAACTTCAAGAGCAGACTTCGGTTCCATGATAAAATTTTCATCCAATGCAGGGTAAAGTTCTTATCTAAGAGCCATACATTTTAAATTGCCAAAATACGCCTCCAGAGATTAAGCGCAAGGATATCTAACTATCACATTCAACTCAAATTTCGCAGTTACCTTAAAACCATTAAGAAAACACAAAGTATTGTTATAATTCACGCAACTGCCAAAAATCTGGAAATATAAACACAGTAAAAACAAGATAGCTAAGACAACAAACATCATTATTAATTTTTCCTTAATTCAAGAAAGGAAGATTAAGAGAAGAGAACAGAGGATGTAGATTAGGGAGTAGATTAATGAAATAAACCATGCACAAACCACTGATTCAGAGCATTTATAAGAGAAATTTGAAATTTGGGTAGATTAATGAAATAAATAGCAATTAAAGAACTTACCAGTTGATTGGATTGGAGGTTTAATGTTGCATTCAAGTTGTTGATGGATGTAAACCATGACCAGTGAGAGCAATCATCAAAATGAGGGTGGAGGGAAAGGAAAAAATAAAGAGTTAAACATTTCACGTGTAAAGTCAAACATAAACTTGACGATCAACTAACTGATTCCGTCATCGGATAGTCTTTTGCAAACGTTAATGTAATTTAAGGTAGTTTTTTGCAATAAGTGTTATACATCAGGTAGTTTTTTTTTTGTAATTTTTCCTTAATTTTATTTCCAACTCTTAGGTCATTCATCTGGCTCACAAAGGTAATTGCTAGAAAAATCTATGTAATATCAAAACAAGCATAAAAAAACACTATTCATTTTTTATCTAAGGAATAGTGTTTTTGCCTTTTACTCATAGATTGACGCATGTAACTTCCAACAACCATAATGTTCTTTTATTTGTGTTTGATTCTTGCTATTTCTGTTTTCCCATTTCTCGCCATTCCTTTCCCATCATTCCTTCTAATCCCATGCTACCCCACCCATTTTCTGCTTCAGTAAACCAGAAGACCACCATTTCCATTCTTTTTTTTTTTTTGAAGAAGACCACAAGTTGCGATGCGTTTACAGGTCTCTTGTTCTTGCTCTACTCCATCTACAACTTTATTTGCATCCTCATCTTGCTTCCTCAAACTTTTTTAAATGTAAATTGGAATTTTCATTAACGCTTCAATGTGAATTTCAATTTTTGTTATATTCGATGATATTGTTCATGTACTTCAATAAAATTTTCGTTATCATGTTAAATTGAGACTTTGTTGCACAAATGAAGCACTTGAGACTGCAACGAAAGTTAGTTAAGTAAATTGATGAAAAAAAACTGATAAGTGCTTCTGTTAATTGACTATAATTACTTCAATTGAGGTGAGTTATTCTCTAATCGTATCACTTTTATAATAAAGTTTATGTGTGCTTTGTTTTTTTGAACTAAAGGTTTTGGATTGGGTGTTAAAGATCATTGTATCAATTTAAGGGTGAAGGTACAAGTTTAAAAAATTGATGAAAAAAATTGATAAGTGTTACTTTTAATTGGCTATAATTACTTCAATTGGGTGATACTGTTTTGAATGATAAGTATTTAGGTACCTCAAATCTTTGGTTTTAGATCTTTCAGTTGATTGTTAACTGATGGATTAATGGGTTTGGGCTATGATTGCGTAATTCATTGAGTTTTTTTGCTGTTTTGATTTATTAACATAATTCTAGTGAATCACAAAGTTTTTAATTAGGGCTTAATAAATTCGTTGATTTGACTAATTATGAGTTAAGATCTATTTCCCTAGGGAAGTAGACGAAAACATTACTTTAATTTAATTGTGGAGTTTTTATTTGCATTAATCTTGTGAAGTCTATTTTGCTAATTTTATTTGCAAAGGCTATTTGCTTGTTCGATACTGTTTGTTTGCTTTTCGTTTTGGTCAATTTTGAGGTGTTTTCTTTTCTATTTTTGTTTGTTTTGGGCATTCAAATAATTTTTGGGTTTGAATTTCCATTTTCTACCTTTCACCTTTTGTTTTAATCATGTATTTGATATTAGGATTTTCCAAGGTTCGGTCTGTTCTTGTTTTCTTCAATTGGGTAAGGTATGATCTAGGTGTTATCCCAAGTTTTCATAATTACTGTATTCTTGTTCATTTATTGGTTTTCGTCTAGAAATTTTGTTCAATATATGAAAATTTTGCGTGAATTAATCCAATTTTTGGGTGAATTGTGTTGACAAATGCTGGGAATTGTATAAAGAGATGTGGAGAATTGACATTAACCTGAATACATATACATTAGATATGTTTACTAATAATGTGTTGTGTAAGGATCAAAATGTAGTGAAGGTGAATGAATTCATGTTGAAAATGGAGGATGAAGGATTTGTGTCTGACCTTGTGACTTATAATGCTCTGATTGGAAGTTATTGAAAAAATTGTAGGTTAGATGATGATTTTTATTTGAATAAGATAATGTATAGGAAGGGTGTAGTTCCTGATTTAGTCACATATACATCACTAATGAGTGGACTTTATAAGATCGAAAAATTGAAGGAAGCTCATTAGGTTTTTCATAGAATGATTGAAAGAGGATTGACTTCAGATAAGTAGATATTGTTGTTGAACATTTAGTGTATAATAATCCTGAATATTATAAATATTATAATCACCAAGTACTACTAAGGTAGTGGGACAATTTATAAGTCCGTATTTTATTTCTAAAGCTACTAAAGTAGTGGGACGAATACGTACTTGTGTATTAAGTCCGTGTGACATTTATAGTAATGAGAACATGAGGAAAAGGGACAAACCAAGTCAACTTGGTCAGAGGACCATCGCCGACTCGGCTGTCCCTAAGAGTGAGCTAAATTTGAGTCGGCTTTTGCTCACTGGAAATTCTATGTTTGGTCAGAAGGCAATCGCCGAGTCGGCGATCCTTGGGGAGGACAGACCGCCGACTCGGCGGTCAGGGGCTGCACTTTACCGTTGCTTTTCTTCCCGTTTTTCTTGAGTTTAATGCTTAAGATACCCTCTTTAATCTCATTATTTCTGAGATTATTGAGAGGGTTATGACCAATTATACTCATGAATGCCCAAGTTAATGACAATTGATGATTTGCTCATCAATATGGTCATGAATGGTGATGAATGCCATAAGGCTCCTCTTGAGTATAAATAGAGGTGCTAGGCTATTGTGTTTCTTACACCAAAATCTGAATCCCTTCTCTCTTTCTCTCATTTGTTCTTTGCTTGATCAAGAGAGTAATTAACTCTTGTTTTCAAGTTTTATATTGCTCATAGTTTTCTCAAACACAAAGCTATTACGTAATACATCCTAAGTACTAAGGTTGTATTGTTGTTGATTGTATCTCGTTGTGAATTTCCAAACATCAAACCCAAGTACCTTTGTGGGGGAAATATCACAAAAGGATAGTGAGCACACGCCTTCAACACGTATCAAGTTTCCGGGTAACGGTTGTCGTTACACAATTATCTTCAATACGTTTATTGCTTTTTATCATCTTGTATTTTCAATATTGTCATCACACAAAGGGGTTGTTACAAATTCCCGAGTTGTAATTTGTAATACATTATTTAGTTCCCTAATAATCTTTTGTGATAATCTTCACCGATGGCATCTATGAAGGATTTTACATCAAACTTTGCCAAGTTAGAGAAATTTGTCGACGTCGACTTTAGACGTTGGCAAAAGAAGATGATGTTCATGCTCACTACCTTGAACGTGGCTTATGTGATAAGCTCACCTAAGCCGGATGCTCCTAAAGAGGATGATCCGGAGACGGAGGTCCTTGAACAAAACCGTAAACGGTCCAAATGGGACAACGACGACTTCATTTGTCGGGGTCACATTCTCAATGGCATGCAAGATGCCTTGTTCGACATCTACCAATACCATGAGTCCGCAAAGGATTTATGGGATGCCTTGGAGAATAAATACATGGCGGAGGATGCTAGCTCCAAGAAGTTTCTTGTAAGTAATTTTAATTCGTATAAAATGGTAGAAGGCCGCCGTATTATTGATCAATTTCATGAACTTCAAAGAATGCATGCTAACCTTAAATTGCATAAAATTGAAATTGATGAGGTGTTTTTGGTTTCAAGCATAATAGACAAATTGCCTCCCTCATGGAGGGATGTTAGACATGCTCTTAAGCATAAAAGAGAGGAGATTACACTCTCCGATCTTGGGCAACATATCATTGTCGAGTCTAGCATTCGGGTTCATGAGAACCGGAAGGATGATAATCCTAATGTACCTACTATCAATATGGTTGGGGAAGGGAAAACACAATCCCGTCCCGGAGATAAGAGGAAGAGAAACGACTCTTCAAAGGGGAAAGCCACTATTTCCAATACTGAAAAGGCATGTTGGGAGTGTGGAAAGCCCGGGCACCGAAGGAAGAATTGCTTTGTTCTAAAGAACAAGCAAAAGAAAGCCAAGGGGAATGGTCAAGCTTCTACAAGCAAGGGACCATCCACTCAAGGTAATCTTGCAACTTTTGATGAGAATTCTAATATGAGTTTTTCTACTATGAACACTAATATTAGTGCTTTGCAGGATTGATACCTTGGCTTGGTGGATCGATTCGGGGGCTTCGAGACATGTTTGTAACTCTACGCAATGGTTCAAAACCTTTAACAAGGTTGTTGATGGGGAGCATCTCACAATGCACCTATCAAGGTCCAAGGAAAAGGACAAGTTGAATTGTTGTTTACTTCGGGGAATCTTTTAGTATTAAGAGATGTGTATTATTCACCCGAAATAGGTAGAAACTTAGTCTCGGGTCCTATTTTGAATCGATTAGGCTACAAACTTGTGTTTGAAGCCGATAGGTGCATTATCTCTAAAAATAATTTGTTTATTGGTAGGGCTTATCTATGTAATAGTTTGTTTAAATTATCGTTAGATATGAATAAAAACTATGTTTGTAATGTTTTGGATGATAATAAACATGATGATTTGCATTATTTGTGGCATGTTAGACTAGGACATGTAAATTTTGATAAAATTTCTTTTATGTCTAAGCATGAATTAATTCCAATGTGTGTTAAATTGTCTAAGAATTGCAAAACGTGCATGCTAAATAAGATCACTAGAACACCATTTAAAAGTGTTGAAAGAAAGACCGAAATTTTGGAGTTAATCCATAGTGATCTTTGTGATTTTCATAGTACACCGTCTTTGGGAAATAAAAAGTATGTCATAACTTTTATTGATGATTTCTCAAAGTTTTGTTATGTATATCTTTTACATACAAAAGATGAGGCTCTTGAACATTTTAAGATTTACAAACAAGAAGTAGAATTACAAATTGGTAGTAAACTTAAAAGGTTAAGAACCGATAAAGGAGGTGAATATTATGATCCGATTTATTTTAATTCAATGGGTATAATTCATGTAACAACCGCCGGTTATGCACCACAATCTAATGGTGTGGCGGAGAGGAAAAACCGTACTCTACAAGAGATGGTTAATTCCATGTTATCCTACTCGGGTTTGAGTGATGGATTTTGGGGTGAAGCAATGTTGACGGCTTGTCACATTCTTAACCGAGTTCCAATGAGAACGAATAAGGAAACTTCTTATGAACTTTGGTACAAAAAGAAACCAAACTTAAGTTATCTTAAGGTTTGGGGTTGTAGGGTCATTGTAAGAGTGCCCGGCAACAAGAAAAAGAAGCTCGGTGAACGTGGGCTTGAGTGCATCTTTATAGGCTATGCTATTCATAGCAAAACCTATAGGTTCTATGTTATAGAACAAAATGACTATATATCGATTCATTCGATTATAGAGTCAAGAGATGCGATTTTTGATGAAAATAGATTTTCATCATTGAGTAGACAACGAAATCTATAAAGTTGTACCAATGAAAGTGTTGATGATAGTCAACAAAGTTCACTTCTAGATGTCGATGAAAGTCAACAAATAGATGAACTTGATTTAGTTGATCCTATTCCTAAACGGAGTAAGAGACAACGGAAAGCGAAGAGCTTTGGACCAGATTTCCAAGTATACTTGGTTGAAGGTGATAGAAGCGAAGTATCTTCTAGTGTTCCATATTTGTATAATGTGGAAGGTGACCCATTGACTTATAGCGATGCTATGGCATCACATGATAGCGCCTTTTGGAAAGAGGCTATCGATGATGAGATGCAATCCATCATGGGAAATAACACTTGGGTGTTAGTGGATCTTCCTCCGACTTGTAAACCAATCGGTTGTAAGTGGATTTTCAGAAAGAAAATGAAAATCGACGGTACTATTGATAAGTTCAAAGCCCGTTTAGTGGCTCAAGGCTTTAGACAAAAGCACGGTATCGATCATTTCGATACATATGCACCGGTTGCAAGAATAACCACTATTCGGTTATTGGTAGCGTTAGCTACGGTCTATCATTTAGAAATACATCAAATGGATGTTAAAACCGCATTTCTATATGGGGAGTTAGATGAGGAAGTTTATATGAAACAACCCGAAGGGTTTGTTTTGAAAGGACAAGAGCAAAAGGTGTGTAAACTTGTCAAGTCTTTGTATGGACTTAAACAAGCACCTAAGCAATGGCATCAAAAATTTGATGAAACCATTTTGTCTTTTGGATTCAAGTTGAATCAAGCCGATAAGTGTGTATATAGCAAGTTTGATAGCCATGGTAATGGCGTTATCATTTGCCTATACGTTGATGACATGCTTATCTTTGGTACTTGTAAAGCACAAGTTCAAGAGACAAAGGACTTTTTGTCTAGATCCTTTCAGATGAAGGATATGGGGGAGGCTGATGTGATCTTAGGCATTAAGATCATTAGGCAAGGGAACCGTATTAAGTTAAGTCAGGCTCACTATGTTGAGAAGATACTTAAGCGGTTTAATATGCTTGATAAAGCGCCGGTCTCTACTCCCATGGAACCGGGTATGAAATTTGCTAAAAATACCGGTCAACCAATTTCGCAATTGGAGTATTCAAAGGTCATAGGATCTTTGATGTATGCTATGACTAGTACAAGGCCTGACATAGCATTTGCGGTGGGTAAACTTAGTAGATTTACTAGTAACCCAGGTCCCCATCATTGGATGGCGATAAGGAGAGTATTAAGATACTTGTTGCGTACCAAGGATTATGGTATAGCGTATAGCGGAGAACCTTCTATTCTAGAAGGTTATTCGGACGCTAGTTGGATCACTAATGAAGAGGATAACTCTTCAACTAGTGGATGGGTGTTTGTTTATGGGGGAGGTGCCATTTCTTGGTCCTTTAAGAAACAAACATGTATAGCCGACTCTACGATGTCAGCTAAGTTTATTGCTTTAGCTTCAGCAGCTAGTGAAGCAGAGTGGTTGAGGAATCTCATGTTTGAGATACCTTTGTTACCTAAGCCAATTTCACCTGTGGCAATCCATGCGGATTGCATATATAATGGTAAATCTCGTCATATTGCTCTTAGGCATGGCCTAGTGCAAGGACTTATCATTAACGGGGTCATAACTTTTGACTATGTGAACACTAAGTTCAATGTGGCGAATTCGTTTACGAAAGCCATGAATAGAGACTCAATTGAGAAAGCCTCAGTTGAGATCGGTTTATGTCAGTAAAATCATTTGGGAAAGCCCAATTCACGCATGAGTAACATCGTGTCTGAATTCAATGTGGTAAAGTCCTCATGGTTTTTGTTAAAGCAACTCGTATATGACCCATCGTTGCTTTGTACCGTGATGGAATAAGGTAGTCGTCTTGAAAGTTCTCAAGATCAAGAGTTGAAGAGTTCTTGGTGTTATATCCACGTCACGGGGATATGTTTTATACGTAATGAGAACCTACCTATATAAGTTTGAAGTGTGGCCGCTTCAAGTAGTCAAGATTGGCATAATGACTATGATAAACTTATGAATAAGATACGGACACGGCCTTATAATGTGTCAAGTAAATAACTTTGTGTTATTTGTTTTGTGTGTACTACATCTTCAAGTGGTCAGAAGGGTCATTTGATTCAATTCCTTATGGAAATCAATTCTGGCTCGATCACTTGTTAAGCGTGTTGTACTAGGCGTTAATTCAATCCGTAGGGATATTAGCGTTGATGCATGAAATGTACTATGAGTTTTGGTAAATGAGAGGTCTATTATACCCAAAATGGGGGAGGATTGTTGAACATTTAGTGTATAATAATCCTGAATATTATAAATATTATAATCACCAAGTACTACTAAGGTAGTGGGACAATTTATAAGTCCGTATTTTATTTCTAAAGCTACTAAAGTAGTGGGACGAATACGTACTTGTGTATTAAGTTCGTGTGGCATTTATAGTAATGAGAACATGAGGAAAAGGGACAAACCAAGTCAACTTGATCAGAGGACCATCGCCGACTCGGCTGTCCCTAAGAGTGAGCTAAAGCCGAGTCGGCTTTTGCTCACTGGAAATTCTATGTTTGGTCAGAAGGCAATCGCCGAGTCGGCGATCCTTGGGGAGGACAGACCGCCGACTCGGCGGACAGGGGCTGCACTTTACCGTTGCTTTTCTTCCCGTTTTTCTTGAGTTTAATGCTTAAGATACCCTCTTTAATCTCATTATTTCTGAGATTATTAAGAGGGTTATGACCAATTATACTCATGAATGCCCAAGTTAATGACAATTGATGATTTGCTCATCAATATGGTCATGAATGGTGATGAATGCCATAAGGCTCCTCTTGAGTATAAATAGAGGTGCTAGGCTATTGTGTTTCTTACACCAAAATCTGAATCCCTTCTCTCTTTCTCTCATTTGTTCTTTGCTTGATCAAGAGAGTAATTAACTCTTGTTTTCAAGTTTTACATTGCCCATAGTTTTCTCAAACACAAAGCTATTACGTAATACATCCTAAGTACTAAGGTTGTATTGTTGTTGATTGTATCTCGTTGTGAATTTCCAAACATCAAACCCAAGTACCTTTGTGGGGGAAATATCACAAAAGGATAGTGAGCACACGCCTTCAATGTTGGATATTTAGAGCATGTAGGACATTATCCAAGGCTTAGAACATGTATTACATAAACTAAGCAAGTACGTAACAACGGAACCAAAACGAGGCTTCACGAGCAAGTGCTCGTTCGAGCATGTGGTTTGCTCGTTCGAGCATTGAGCTGCTCGTTCGAGCACTATTATGCTCGTTCGAGCATGTGGCTCTGAGCAGGTCAGAATGCTTCTGAACATTCTGTATGATGTTTTGGTGATTTGCTCGTTCGAGCACTATGGTTGCTCGTTCGAACACTTAGAGATTTTCGAGTCAGAAAGTTTCTGTAAGTTGTTTTGTGAAACAAAGTAATTGTTCATGAAACAAAGTGATTGTTCATGAAACAATGTGATTGTTCATGAAACAAAGTTATGTTTCATGAACTAATGTGTTGTTATGTATCAATGTGTTACATCGTCAACCGATGTATGGATTGGATGAATCCATGTGACACTTCAACTCTATAAATAAGAGTGAGTGCATGGATATCAAATCACTTGTTGTTAGAATCTAAATTCTGTCATCTTTCTCTTATTCTCTTGAAACGTAAAGGAGAGTGATCAACTCCGTTATAGTTTTTCTGATTTCATTTTCTCTTATAAACTCTTTGTTGTTTAGATTAATCGGTGCGTACTCATCGGTTAATGTGATTGATTGTATCTCTTTGTGAATTTCCGGACTCATAACCCAAGTACCTTTGTGGGGGAAATATCACAAAAGGAAAGTATCGATGTCGCCTTCAATCTATATCAAGATTTCCGAGCGATGTTTATCGTCGCAAACTAATCTTCATTACGGTGTTCATTTCATGTTTATTCTAAGCAAAGAGTCCATTGCCATAAACAAAGGTTCGCACTATTATTTATAACAATCTTTTGTGATATCTTCTATTGGACAAGTTTTTTGTAGTATGGAATAAAATTACTACAATGGTTAAGATTTATATTTTAAGTATAAATTAAAAATGTCAAGTATACATAAAGTATGTGTTTAATCAAATTTTATTTGATTAAAGGATGATTTTGTTTATGATGTTTTTAATGATATATTTTAATGGATTATGTCATAAATAAAAGAAAATTTGATCGGTGGTTTTTATGTGCCGTGATCCATGAAATTTGGATAATTTACTATATGTGTTATATTAACAAGTATGGTTATCTTTTGATAATGCTTTTTATATATTGATTTTGGTAGTAAGGCTACCTCCTGACGTGATGTTACACATTTAACATGCTTATTCTCTTATGTTTTGTCTTTAATTGTTTTCTTTAAGAAGTTTTTGTTAGGCATGTATATCATATTATCTTATTATAATCTATTTGCCTTTTCGGATATTGATCAAATTTGTTGATCAAATTTGGTGGTTATTTCTTTTTGTTTTGTTAACCTTTGCATATATAGATGATTTGTATATTATGTCTTATCATTGATTTAAAGCATTTGTATGTTTTATTTATGACATTTTATAACATGTTTGATATGTTATGTTTCTTGAATGATAAGTGTAAACATGTAATTTTATGTTTTGGATTTTATATGGTTGTTTGTATATGTTGATCTTAATATATATACCATATATGGATAATATAAATAGTATCAATTTAATTGATGAACCATTTTGTGGTTGGTTATGGTAGTTATTTTGTTATAACTACTTATAAGTAAGTGATGTTTCAATTGACTTATATCAAGTATCTCATAAAATGAGATAAGAATTAAATTGACATATAATTTGTTTACCCAAGTTTATTACAAAATAATAATAAGGGGTAATGATTTATTTTGGCATACTCAAATGAGTTATGTTATTACCCAAGTTAATCTAGTTATATCATAACTTAGATAAAGGGGTAGGAATTTTATGTCATGTGGATATACACTTTTGTGTATATGGAACATATTAAATTCAAGTTTAATATGAATGGACCATTATTTATAATAATTAAGATTAATTATTATGTATAATTCAACAATGTTGAAATTATAATTAAATGGTTGCTTTTATCATTACTTATGAAATAGTTATGAAATAAATTGTTATTCTAAATAAGAGAATAATTAATTTGCATAGATTTTGCAAATTATGTTTTATGGTGATTAAAATTCCATAATGATTATAACTCAAATTATTATTACTAGTTTGTAATAATATTTTGGTATGTTTATTTGGTCCATATGTGAAAATGGATGATGTATATAATTTATTCATAAATTATATGTGACAAGTTGATTTATTTTAATAACAAAAAGAGGCATTATAAGTATTTACTTATAAAGTTGTGTCCTTTAAGACATGAAATTATCAAGTAGTATGATAATGTATTTTATACTTAAAGTATAAAATGAAGATTATGGTAAATAGATTCCATAATATTTTGATTATTACTAGTTTGTAATAATGTGAGTAAATTACTCAAGTTATGCATATTTTATGCATGAAATTCAATTTTGAATTGAATCACAAAGAATTGACTTTTCTTTTAGTGATTGAATGTTTACAAATGGGGAGGTTGAAACTTCCAAGTGTAAATTAAATTATCTCTCGTTTGAGATATTTAATAAAATGTCATTTTAAGGAAAATGTTCACTAAGTGAATAGTTTCATGAATTATTTTGTCCTTTGGGTTCAAATTGATTCAAGACAATAAGTGCATTTATAGCATGTTTAATGGGCAAGACAACGGAGTCATTTTTTGTCTCAACGTTGATGATATGCTCATATTTGGTACTGATTTAGTACGGGTTCAAGAGACAAGAGATTTTTGTCAAGTTCATTTCAAATGAATGACATGGGGGAGGTCGATGTGATCTTAGGTATAAAGATCATAAGGGACGGTAATGGAATCAAGTTAAGTTAATCTCATGTAAATGAGAAAGTACTTAAAAGTTTCAACATGTTTGATGGAATTCCAAATGTGGACCCCTATGTGTCAACATGTCAAATTCGTGACATGAAAAGGAACCAGTTGCGCAATTAGCGTATTCAAAAGTTATTAGATCGCTAATGTATGCGACGACTTGTACGAGACCGGATTATGTCTTTGTAGTAGCAAAGTGGAGTAGGATTACTTGTATTTCAAGTTCGCATCATTGGAAAGCGATTAAGAGCGTATTAAAATACTTGAAGGGTACCATGGATTATAGTATTACTTATAGTGGAGAACCTCCAAGTTTGAGAGGGTTATTCTAATGCAAGTTGAATCACGAATGAAGAAGGTAATCTTCGACAAGTGGTTTGGTGTTTGTTTATGGGGGATGAGTCATATCATGGTCTTCCAAGAAACAAACGTGCATTGTTGTTCCACTATGGCTTCCGAGTTTATAATGGAAGGAAGCGGAATGGTTAAAGGAATCTCATGTTTGAGATACTATACCAATATTACCAATGTCTATATCACCGGTGGCGATTCATACGAATTGCAGGATGACATTGGCGAAAGGATTATAATCAAGTGCATAACGCTAAATTCCATCATATTGCTCTTAGGCACAGCCTAGTGCAAGGATTTATCGTTAATGGGGTCATAACTCTTGATTATGTGAACAATAAGTTCTATTTGGCTTTACTAAAGCCATGAGTAAGGATTCAATTGAACAAGCGTCAATTGTAATCGGTTTACGCTAAGGAATTCATTTAGAAAGCCCAATTCACGCACAAAGAAACATTGTGTCTGAATTCAATGTGGTGTAATTCTCTATGGATTTTGTAAGCAACAAAGTTTAATGACCCATCGTTGCTTTGGAACCGTGATTAAGCGAGGTAGTCGTCCCTTGAAAGTTCTCAAGGCCAAGAGTAGAAGAGCTCTTGGTGATATCCATTCACGGGGATATATTTTACGTAATGAGAACCTACCTATATAAGTTTGAAGTGTGGCCGCTTCAAGTAGTCAAGATTAGCGTATCGACTATGATAAACTTATGAATAAGATATGGACACGGCCGTTATAATGTGTCAAGAAACGACAAAGCGTTCGTTTGTTCTGTGTGTACTTCATCTTCAAATGGTCAGATGTGTTATGTGATTCAATCCGTAGGGACATCATCATTTCACGATCATTTGTCAAGTATGTCGTACTAGGTGTTAATTCAATCCGGAGGGACATTAGCATTGATGCATGGAATGTGATTTTGAAATCAGTTTTAGAGAAAGAGAAAGAATGTCCTAAAGGCTCTAAATGGGGGAGGATTGTTGGATATTTAGAGCATGTAGGACATTATCCAAGGCTTAGAACATGTATTACATAAACTAAGCAAGTACGTAACAACGGAACCAAAACGAGGCTTCACGAGCAAGTGCTCGTTCGAGCATGTGGTTTGCTCGTTCGAGCATTGAGCTGCTCGTTCGAGCACTATTATGCTCGTTCGAGCATGTGGCTCTGAGCAGGTCAGAATGCTTCTGAACATTCTGTTTGATGTTTTGGTGATTTGCTCGTTCGAGCACTATGGTTGCTCGTTCGAACACTTAGAGATTTTCGAGTCAGAAAGTTTCTGTAAGTTGTTTTGTGAAACAAAGTAATTGTTCATGAAACAAAGTGATTGTTCATGAAACAATGTGATTGTTCATGAAACAAAGTTATGTTTCATGAACTAATGTGTTGTTATGTATCAATGTGTTACATCGTCAACCGATGTATGGATTGGATGAATCCATGTGACACTTCAACTCTATAAATAAGAGTGAGTGCATGGATATCAAATCACTTGTTGTTAGAATCTAAATTCTGTCATCTTTCTCTTATTCTCTTGAAACGTAAAGGAGAGTGATCAACTCCGTTATAGTTTTTCTGATTTCATTTTCTCTTATAAACTCTTTGTTGTTTAGATTAATCGGTGCGTACTCATCGGTTAATGTGATTGATTGTATCTCTTTGTGAATTTCCGGACTCATAACCCAAGTACCTTTGTGGGGGAAATATCACAAAAGGAAAGTATCGATGTCGCCTTCAATCTATATCAAGATTTCCGAGCGATGTTTATCGTCGCAAACTAATCTTCATTACGGTGTTCATTTCATGTTTATTCTAAGCAAAGAGTCCATTGCCATAAACAAAGGTTCGCACTATTATTTATAACATTCAACACGTATCAAGTTTCCGGGTAACGGTTGTCGTTACACAATTATCTTCAATACGTTTATTGCTTTTTATCATCTTGTATTTTCAATATTGTCATCACACAAAGGGGTTGTTACAAATTTCCGAGTTGTAATTTGTAATACATTATTTAGTTCCCTAATAATTGTATCATATACCTCCCTCAAATTTAGCATATCTACGGGGAACTCCGACACAATTTTCGAACTCTTGCTTTGCTATTGATTAAAACCACTATTGTATCAATAAGCCACATCTATTTAGATTGATTTTGTATTTGATGGAAAATGTTGTGTCTAATTTCCTAAATGTCGAACATGCCAATGCATGAACCTTAAATCAATGACCCATTCATAAAAAAAAATAAATAAATAAATAAACTCAAAAGTTAGTAATATAAAAATTAAGAACTTTGAGTAATTATCTCTAAAGTTAATCAAAATTTCAAATATGGCAAATGGGGAAAAATTTGGTGGAGAAGAATTGAGTTTAGAGTTCACTTCAACATGGTTTGTTGTTGTTTGTTTTATCATCATAACCATTTATCTTCTTTTGAATGTTGTCTTCACTATGGTGGCAAGGTTTTTTTTTTCTTAAAATTTTAAAATTCAACAAATTTTCTTTTGTGACATTTCACTTTGTTTTTTTGGTTGAAATTTCAGTATTTGAATTTGAAGTGTAGGAATGTACTTAAGCAGATATTTAGGGATTAGAATTAGTGATTGATTTCTTTGTATTTGTTTTTATTTTGTAATTTGTAATGTTTTTGTTTTGTAGTTATGAAAGTTGACATCGTAAAGCAGGTGAGGTGACCCACAACTCACACGTTACAACTTGGAGAGTTGGAGTACAAGTCATCAATCTGTCCCTTTGAAGACTTTCCCGCGGTTCGCCATTTTAGACTTCAACCCATCATTTTCTATGATTTGATGCTTCCTTTTTCTTCCTTCTTTCCTTCCTTCATTTTTAATATTGAAACTCAGCTAATCTCTGTTTTCCTTCTCTAATATACTTTAATTTGATGGCTTCTTCTCAAGAAAATGGTTTTCTAATGGAAGCAAATGCAACCGATCTGGAGCTCCAAGAACAAGGATGCGGATGCTTTTCAACGACTTTCCGATCGTGTTTTAGATCCCGAAAACAAGACGCTGATCGAGTCAATCTGTTGGCAGAGAGGCAGGAATACAGGGAATCCTGGGTGGTGAAACAAGTAAAGAAATTGAGAGAGGTATCTGAATTAGTAGCTGGACCTAAATGGAAGAACTTTATTAGGAAAATCGGTGCTTACTTCAATACTAATAAAAAGAGAAATGATTTTCAATATGATTCTTTTAACTATACTCTTAATTTCGATGATGGTGTCCTTCATGATGATCAACATGCTGCTAATCTTGGGTTTTCATCCAGGTTTGCTCCTCCAGTGCTCAACAATAACAAGGCTAGATCATCATCTTCTTAATCTTTTATTACTTTCATTCTCTGAAATCAGAATTCATGTATATGCTAAAATTCTACTCATTTCTTTGTATGAAATTCAAATTCTCTCTATACATAGCTATGATATGAATTGTCAACTCAGATATTAAAAGTTTTTTTTTTGACACAATTAAATTTAAGCTATTAAAAGTTTTCTAATTTTTGTTCGATGGTAAAATACAAAATTCTTTCAAGTGTATCGAAATAATGAATGTTATTCATGACTACAGTTAGTTGAAGATGAGAAAGATGTTTGTACAAGACATGAAACAACTGTTCCATTGAGATATGTTTAATGAAATTGTCAAATAATTAAAAATTTATAGCCTTATAATTTGTACTCCCTCCGGTCCAGTTTAGATATCCCATTTGACTTTTGACACTATTCACTCATCACTCTTAATTTGTATTTTACTCTTAATCTATAAGTTAAAACATAGTCATGTGGGATCTTGTTTGATTCGTCTCAATACAAGGATTATTAATATCGATTTTTTATAATTTTTGATTAAGAATAATTAGAGATATTAAGGGTTAAAATGTTGCCTCGGCATGTGTGAAAAGTCAAATGGGACATCTAAACTGGAACGGAGGGAGTATTAGTTTTTATAATTTTTTTAATAATAATAAAAATATTAACATACTCTTACTTTTACTACTTATAATACCCTAATTATCACTTTTACAATTAATTTAATCAATTAAAATACTTCAACTATCATCTGGTTGGTAGACCACATTCCACTCTTAATATCCGTGTCCAATCAAATGACACAATTTAGATGTATTGGAGGGAGTATGATATAAGTTAGAAAAGATTGGACGAACTATGATATAAGTTAGAACTTGAGTAGTAATCATTCATTTTCGCAACTATTATTAGATGTACTTAGGTTCCACCCCTCAACATGCTGACTAGTAAATACTAAAAAGAATACTTTTGAGCAATCACGCTCCAATTAAACTAGTTGGTTATAAAATAAGCTAAGCTTGTATCACTAGATAATCAGAGAATAAAATACATAGAAGTATATAATTAGGACAGTAAAGTATGATGTATTTAATTATTTCATCGTATAATCACATTCAAACCAGCTGTCATTTGGTCAACTTTAAAAAGCATTAAGAAAAACAGTAAGTCTCATGGGAGACGGTCTATTCTATAGACGGAATCCATGAAGCCCAGCCCAAAATATAACATAGTATATTTGGGGTTATAATAAATTATTTGGGGTTATAATAACTTATATTTGGGGTTATAAAATATTATATTCGAGGTTATAATACCTTACATTTAGGATTATAACATAATATAATTGATATTATAATAAAAAAAATTCAGTTAAGGGAGAAATGAGCTGGCCCAATTTTGTGGTATATTCTATAGACCGTCTCTTGTAAGATTTTGTGTAAGAAAAATTAACAATAAAAATTATGTCTGTTTTGCAAATAGATATTGAATGCAGTAGAGGCAGAGCTAACATAATCATTAATCAAGAATCTTTATTATTCATGAATTTTCAAAACCAAGGTAAAAGCCCACCACAATTTGGATTTTAAGTACTAAAATTGTTTAAAAATAAATCTCTTTCTAATTAAATAAATTTGATTTTGTAAAGAGGGATTTTGATAAATTAAAATTAAAACCCACCACATTTTCATTTTAAGTACTATAATATTTTAAAAAATAAACCCAATTCCTAAATAAATAAATTTGATTTTATAAGATTATCTTAAATTAAGTTGTTAAAAATTCAATTCTCATCCATTTCAAAAATTAAGTTTTGGTAAGACTTGACTCAACTTGCTAACATAATCATGAATTGACATGAAATAACTAGGTTAGGTTTGAGTTTTTGACCCAATTAAGTAAATGGAACGACCCAATCTTATCTGTTTATTATATGTACTAGGTTAAGGTTGAAAATTCAAACCAAAAAAAAAGGAAAAATTATCCAGAATAATACGACCTTTCACTGATTTCCCAAGAATAATACGAACTTTCAATCAACCACCAATAATACGAACTTTGACATGAATTTTCTGCTGGCATACCTTACCTGTTTGCAACCGGCTGTACAGGTAAATTTATGACCATTGCTCAGCTGGTCTCTTTTCCTGCCCATTTTGCTGCCTCTCTCCTCCATTGTTATCTTCCTCACCTTCTTCAAGAATTTCACAAAATCGTACACTTTGTCTCGGCACCTTCCACTCACTATTGCTGTTGCAAAATATCTTGCTAATTTCCCTACTGTTCTCCTCATCTGCATCCATTTTTCTATTAATATTTTTAAATTCTTTAATATCTTCTACATTCTTTAGTTGCTTTCTTATGAATTCTTTCTGCAACTTTTTGGGATGTTTGCAAAATTAGAGGATAAATTAAGCAATTGGGAACAATAAACTAACCATTATAGGCGACTTAAGTAGCTTCTTGGATCAGTAGAAGACTCTTGCCTTGAATTCATGCTTGATTTCTGGTAAGAAGAGAAGAAGCTGCGTGAGAGAAAATGAGTTTTGAGAAGAATGACAGGAGAGAGAAGATGAGTTCTTGGTCTATTGATTATAATTTTGTTAAAAAAAGAAATTCTAACCGGTTGTGGGTAAATCAGAATACCAGCGGAAAAAAATTGTCAAAGTTCGTATTACTGGTGGTTAATTGAAAGTTCGTATTATTTCTGGAAAATCAGTGAAAGGTCGTATTATTCTGGGTAATTTTTCCAAAAAAAAATCATATTTAACCCATTTAATTAAATAGCTCAATTTAAGGCCCAATCCATTTCATCATCATCATCATCATCATCATCCTACCCAGTATATCCCGCTCATAGAGAACTATGATCAGGGTCTGGGGAGGGAAGGACGGCGGCAACTCATACCCGTGAAGGAGAGCACGGCCAAAAGGAGTCCCCTGGCTCAATTTAAGGCCCAATCCATTTGATATTTAATATAGGGAAATTCCACATGGTAATCCTGAGGTTTTGGGTTTTTCACGTGGTAACCAAAACTTTTTAAAAATCCACGCGGTAACCCTTAGGTTTACGTAAATGTTCTATCATGACCTTTTTGCACTTAAAAATGTTAGCATACGTTAATTTCGAAGCTTTCGAGCAGTTGTACGCCTATTTAGGTGACTCATCATTTCAAGTACCATCAGTTTCAAGCTTTTCCCATAACATAAACCTCAACTCTACCATTTTTCATCCACATCATATATTTTCCTACAAATCCAAAGATGGTAGAGTTAATGTTTATATTTTGGGAGAAAAAGGTTGAAACTGATGCATTTGAAGTGGTGATTCCCATAAATTGGTGTACAACAACCTTAAAGCTTCGAAATTATCGTTTGCTAACTTTTTGTTAACGTTTATGTGCAAAAAGGTCATGGTGGAACAATTTGGTAAACCTCAGGGTTACCACGTGGATTTTTTAAAAGTTTTGATTACCACGTGGAAAACCCAAAACCTCAGAGTTACCACGTGAATTTCCCTTAATATATATATATATATATGTATATATATATATATATATATATATATATATATATATATATATATATCTATATATATATATATATATATATATATATATATATATATATATATATATATATATATATATATATATATATATATATATATATATATATATATAAATATATATATATATAGCTATATATTATATATATCTATATAACATTGAAAGTGTTTATCACATTTATTTGCATGTTTATTTATTTATGTAATTTTTTAACATTCTATTTTATATTTTAAATTTTCTAACTTAAATGATAGATTATCATGCAAAATTACAAATACATGGGTGTAAATCCCACATACGCTTATTATATAAGTAAAATGTTAAAGTTTCGATTTTTGGATTATATATTATTATTATTTTAATGATACATATACCGTTTAAAACAATAAAAAACCATTAAAAAAATATATAATTCCGTACCACATAATAATAATTTTAATAAATGAAGACCCTAGACCCTCAGGAGGCCAACGGACAGCCTGTGCCCGTAGCCTGCCATGAAACTACTCCCCAACCCTCGAAAGGTCGAGTGCTTGTACTAAAGACCCTAGACCGTCCATCCAAACAGTCGCAAACACCTGGCCGCACTACTGAAATTTACTCTACAAATGAAGCAGGGGAAGTCGTCATCACTACAATTGAAGTGAACAAAGACCCTGGAGGGAGAGAATTTGTGTCTACTCCAGGGTAGACTGCGGTTTTTGCCCCTAAAATGATGAGTTTGCAGTGTACCCTCCACCCTCAAGCTTCACTGGAAAGTCAAGGAGGTTAAATACTAAGTGTATCTATGCATATTTTGGTATTCCTGTGGTCTTTTTGTGATGATACTGCAGCCATAAAGTAGCTGATATAGTACTTAGGATATATGAATGTATATACTTGTGATTGTTAGATGGTCTAATAGTAGTGCTATGCTCCACTACTTATTGGGTTCATGTGAAGGCTGGTATGTAATATGCTATATGATGTGTGCAACTATATTAGGTGTGTTGCTTTGTGAAGCTTAAGCTGGGCTGTTTGATGCCTCTTAGTAAACATGCTACTGAGCTGGACTGACCTAAAGTTCCTAATATCCTGTTTAAAATGCTAATCCTTGGGGTCCTTGAATAGACATCAATTGCTATTACGCAAAACAGACGTTGCTGCCCTGCTGAAGCTTAGTTGCTGCTTTGTCTTGGTTGCATTTTGGGATGTAGCGTTGATTGATGACTAGAATCCATTTTGGTGGCGGACTTGGTAGGAATGCACAAACTAAGGTTCGTGGCAGTTATGACATTGATACAAGAACGTGAGCAGTGAAGATAAATCTTGTTTTTGCGTAGATATTTTTTGTAAAGAAAGTCGTTGTAATTTCTTTAATTGGTCTAGATTTATTAGTTAAACTAGAGGTTTCCTCTCTTTTTTGGAGGCGTCTTTCCCGACCTCGCGGATGATAAGGGGCATGTCCCTTGGAGCTTTGTTTGGTTAGACCCCTCAATACGTTAGACACTTTGTAAGCCTCGGCTATTTTTCTGGCACTTTTATAATATTTGTTTTTTTGGCAAAGGTAAATATTATAAAAAGCCAAAAAGATAGCCGAAGCTTACAAAGTTCAACAGACTGAAATGACAATCCCCACGGTGCATCTGAGGGACATGCCCCTCGTCATTCGCATGCGGACTCGACATTTCCAAAAAAGGAGAAAGCTCCTGACCTATATAAAGATTTATAAGACACTAGTGGACTTTACAATACAGTTCGAAATTAGTCTATACAAAAACAAAACAAGCCATGAGGGGCACAAAAAAACTAAGCACCCAGGCTTTTATACAGTTCGTAGTAGTCCATTCATCAGTATCATGTGCCAGATCAAATCTGCAACACAAAGTCATCACACAAGGTGAAGACAGGAGCAAGCCTTGCTGTTTGTGAAGACAGCAACATCAAAAAAGAAACGAAACTATGCTGTATGTGAAGACAGCAGCATCTTTGAGCATACTAGAGGCAGAGTAAACCAGTAGCACCTGCTCTACCTGTAAACATTCATTGCACCCCATAAATGTTGCTGACCTATGGCTTTTCAAAGCATTATAGTGAGTTGAGAATGCAGGCTCAACTCAGAACAGCCTTGGTTCAGCAGAGGCCAGTCCAGTGGAAAGCAACCCAGACAGCAGAAAAAACTTAACACCCTGATGAGCTCAATTAAGCCCACACAGCAGCTTCAGTAATGGCCATACCTGGATCCACAAAGCCTAGCAAACCATGACACCAGCTATTGCTTGTATGAGACAGCCAGGCAGCACATATCTATTTCCAACATATAGGCATATAAGCCTTGCAAGATGACAATTATACAAGCATACAGGCATCACAGAGCTATATCCAACAGTAAGTGGGAGACAACCTTCCAAACTAACCACACAGCCTACAGCATATACAGGGCAGCCACCCATAACTAAACAGCCAGCCTTGTAAGATTATTGACAGCAGCTTCAATGGTCATACCATGAACACTGACACCAAAAAAAAACCATCCAAACTATATACATAACCTATATCAGCCTCCACAGACAAAGGGGCTACAAATGCTCATACCTGCAACACAGTAGGTCAGCAGACCACCCAAAGCAGGGCTACTCACAAGCCACAAACAAACAAAGGCCATGAAAAGCTTCCAGCCCAAGAAGAGCATAACCTGTGATCCATAGAATCGCAATATACAAAGGCCATAAAGACAAAAGATGGCCATCCACAACAACAGTAAACCTAAGAAACATCCCTTCACAAAACATGTACATAAGGCTTAGGGGGGACGGGGTCCATAAGCCTTATGTTCCAGAGGATAGGCTATCCATTAGGGGGTACTCCTCTCTTCATAGGAGTAGTGTTTACCTGAACGGTAGTGATTACAAGTTCCCCCACATCATTTGTAGAAAAAATCTCTGTCATTTGGCCCGGGGTATGGGGTTGTTGAGGAGAGGGTAGGTTGGTTCGAATTGGTTCCTTCCTTATTGCATCAGAAACGGGAGCATTTTCAATTGGTTGTTGGGATGGCTTGTTCACCTTCACTGAACCAGGATCTTGCTCATTTCCTTTTGCATCAGAAGTTGGGGCAGCTTCTTTTGCTTTGGGCCCAACCTTTCGTGGTTTAGGTTTGGGCTTCCTAGGCTCTCCCAATCTACAGTTCCTCTCTGTGTGCCCCATATCCTTGCATTTACCACAAAATATTGGCTTCCAGTCATACACAACTTTTTGGTTAACCAATTCATCATCCTCATTAATAAAGTAAATATCGTCCGGGAATTCACCAAGGACTTCCATTTCAACTAAGACTCTGCCATACAACATCCTTTCACGCTTAGTTGTTGCGCTATCAACTCGTATAACCTTGCCCAGTGAGCTAGCCAATTTCCTAAGGGTTGTTTCCCTCCAATACTCAAGAGCTAGACCCGGTAATTTCACCCAAATTGGCATGGTTGTTAGGGTAGCTTTGTCCGCTGATGTCATAGGGGTCCAGGGTTTCACCACAAACGGTTTTTTGTCAAACAATATCCCGCTCATGTCACACGCCTTATCCCTCTCTGCTATAGTAGTTAGCCGTACTAGGTACACGCCTCTCCCTAGCAAACCCACCTTATCAATACTTAGCTCTTTCCATATCCTTTTAATGAAACCCTCAATGACTTGAAGAGGTGGGTTAGCACCTAAAACAAAGCACACCACAGAGGATTCCCAATACTGAATTTCATCAACAATATCTTCTTTACTAATTTTAATGAGATTACCTGATTTGGGTTGTTCATGATTTGCTCCAACCTGGTTAGACTTCGATTGAGAAGGTTTAGAGGCATAGGAGGTACTTGCTTCAATCCAATTGGCCAGCAAGTTCTTCGAATGGTGGTGAGCTTCCAGCTGCTTGTTCGAACTTAGGGTTTCACCGTCAGATACAGACCCCTTCGAACTGTCTGAGATTGATGAAACAGATCGTGTAATTGACCGTTTCTGGGTAGCACGTTCATCGCCCTTCCGTTTTGGTGGTCGTCCCCGCCCTCTACCTGCCATGGCGGTGCGTCGATTGAGCACGGTGGAGGTCGCTTGCGAAGGGGGAAATCGCCAAGAGAGAGAGGGTCTCAAACGGCTCAACAAAACTCTTTTTTTTTTTTTTGCCAAAAAATAATTTTAATAAGTATTTTTGAGGTAACACATATTAATCCAAAAGATTATTTTTGAAAATATATTTTATGTTTGTAGGGTATACATATTATATAAAAAATACATATTTTGAGGAATTTATTTATACTCAAAAAAAAAAGTAAAAAAAAATAAATTTAATTAATTAATTAAAAAAATAAAAAAACAAAATAAAATGGTAAAAAATAAAAAATATAATATAATATAATATAATATCATATATAACTAAAGTAATGAAATAAAATAAAATATTCTTTCAAAAAAAATGAAATAAAATAAAATAAAAAGTAAAAAAAATTAATAAAAAATTAAAAAATTAATTAAAAAATAGTTTAAATAAAAAAATAAGAGAGTACAAATAGAGTCCCTTACATGGGATGTGTACTCCTATCTTATGATATATACATTATCTTAAATAAAAACAAATTGGGAGTACACGTTGTACTTAACGTTGATGATTTGAATTTGATTCCCGTTAGTATTTACCATAAAAAATTATAAAAATTATATATTAAAATTCTTAGCTTCAATACGAATTTAACAATATCTCAAATGAATATATTTTATCTTTAATATATATTTTAAAACACAAATTTAATTTTTTTTATATCAACCTAAACTAAATTAGACTTCCAACAAAATGGATTTAGACTCGAATTGTGTATCGCAATATAAATCTGAAACAAACTTGACTCGGTCTGAAATCGAAATCGGTGTAATAAACAGATGTATAACTTAACCAATTCGAATCAAAAG
>JAAKBH010001086.1:52500-54808 GCA_019776075.1 Amaranthus palmeri
GAAGAGGAGCCTCAAAAATTTGCACTCAAAGGAATTTGCGGGGATAAAGGAGAGAATTAAGCATTGGGAAGAAACTCTTGATTGCATACAGACTGACCTCCAAACTAATCCTATGAATGAAGAGTACCATCAGCAAGAAAAAGAAGCGATCTCCCAAGTTAGAAAATGGAGGAGGATTGAAGATAAAGCTCTTCACCAAAAAGCTAGAATTAACTGGATTCGCAATGGTGATGAAAATTCGGCGTACTTTCATGCTACCATCAAGGAGAGAAGAGCTACTAACAGTATTTACGAGCTGCAAGATAAGAATGGCAATTGGCTGAGAACGGCGCCAGAGATAAACACAGAAATCACTCAATTCTTTCAGCACCTCCAGGGTACAGCACACTCTAACCTAGAGATGATTGATAGATAGATTATGCGGCAAGGGCTCCAGATAGACCGAAAGAACAGACAGATGCTTATGCAAGATGTCAGTGAAGAGGAAATCAAAGAAGCGTTATTTGGGATGAATGATAACAAAGCTCCAGGGATCGATGGGTTCAATGCTTATTTCTTCAAGAAAACTAGGAACATCATCAAGGGAGATCTGACTAACGCCATCAAAGACTTCTTCAGCAATAGCTCTATCTTCCCTCCGTACAACTGCACTTCAGTCACGCTCATTCCCAAGACTAAGAATGCAAACAAAGTGGGAGATTTTAGACCTATAGCTTGCTGCACGGTTGTTTACAAGATTATTTCCAGGATCCTTGCAGGTAGGCTCCAGAAGGTTGTTGGAAGTATTATTGATCAAGCCCAATCTGGTTTCATCCCCGGGAGGCAAATGTCAGACAATATCTTACTTGCAGCAGAGATCATTAAAGGGTACGATCGAAAGAACAACAGTTCGAGATGCATGATAAAGATGGACCTTCGAAAAGCCTATGACTCCATCAGCTGGTCTTTCCTTTTCACCGTCATGTTAGAGATGGGCTTCCCTCCTAGGTTTGTTGACTGGATCAAGTCTTGTGTTTCTTCGGTCTCCTTCTCGATTCTTGTGAATGGGATGCCTCTTAAGCCGTTTGCTGCTATGAAAGGGTTGCGTCAGGGGGACCCTATCTCCCCATATCTTTTTGCGATTGCTATGGAATACTTGTCTAGACTCATGCGGAAGCAAACCGATAATCCAACTTCCAGTTCCACCCCCGCTGTAAGAAGGTGAACCTCACCCCCTTCTTTTGCAGATGACCTTCTCATGTTTTGCAGAGCCGATATCACCTCAGTTCGTAGCATGATTCAAATATATAAAATTAAATTTTAAAAAATTTACATAGATAAATAAACATGCAAATAAATAAATGTGAACGTTTACGGTTTAGGGTTTAGGGTTGGGTTTAGGGTTTAGGGTTTAGGGTTTAGGGTTTGGGTAGGGTTTGGGGTTTAGGGTTTGGGGTTTAGGGGTTTTGGGTTTAGGTTTAGGGTTTTGGGGTTTAGGGTTTAGGTTTAGGGTTTAGGGTTTAGGGTTTAGGGGTTGGGTTTAGGTTTAGGGGGGGTTTGGGGTTTAGGGTTGGGTTGGGTTTGGGGTTTGGGGTTAGGGTTTAGGGTTTAGGGTTTGGGGTTGGGGTTTAGGGTTTAGGGTTTAGGGTTTAGGGTTTGGGGTTTAGGGTTTAGGGGTTTAGGGTTTAGGGTTTGGGTTTTAGGTTTTAGGGTTTGGTTTAGGGTTTGGGGTTTGGGTTTAGGGTTTAGGGTTTAAGGGTTTAGGGTTTCGGGGTTTAGGGTTTAGGGTTTCGGGTTTAGGGTTTGGGTTTAGGGGTTTAGGGTTTAGGGTTTAGGGTTTAGGGTTGGGTTTGGGGTTTAGGGTTTAGGGTTTAGGGTTTAGGGTGTAGGGGTTTGGGGTTTGGGTTTGGGGTTTAGGGTTTAGGGTTTGGGTTTGGGTTTGGGTTTGGGGTTTGGGGGGTTTGGGGTTTGGGTTTGGGTTTAGGGGTTTGGGGTTTGGGTTTGGGTTTGGGGGGGGTTTGGGTTTCGGGTTTAGGGTTTGGGTTTCGGGTTTAGGGTTTGGGTTTCGGGTTTAGGGTTAGGGTTTAGGGTTGGGTTTGGGGGTTGGGGTTTCGGTTTGGGGTTTGGGGTTTAGGGTTTGGGTTTGGGGTTTCGGGTTTAGGGTTTGGGTTTCGGTTTAGGGTTGGGTTTGGGTTTCGGGGTTTCGGGTTTAGGGGTTTGGGGGGTTTCGGGTTTAGGGTTTCGGGTTTAGGGTTTAGGGTTTAGGGGTTTAGGGTTTTTGGGTTTCGGGTTTCGGGTTTCGGGTTCGGGTTTCGGGGGTTTAGGGTTT
>JAAKBH010001087.1:0-54581 GCA_019776075.1 Amaranthus palmeri
TATATATATATATATATATATATATATATATATAATATATATATATAGTATATATATATATAATAGATATCTATATATATATATATATATAGATCATTATCTGCTACTATGGCAATGCACATTAGGAATATGTAATTGAACATCATGGTTTATTTTCAATATGATTATTATGAAATATTATGTAATCTTAATGAAGCTAACATTTTTGTTTTTATCGTTGAAACTAACATTGTTTACAAAAGTAATAGGAGATATTTATGTTTCTGTCTACTACAAATAGGTTTTCTTTCTACTAGGAAAATGTTTTTTTCTACTATGGATATGAACATTTCTTATGAATATAATTGAACATCATGGTTTATTTTTCGGATGAATATTATGAAATATTTGTAATCCAATAAATAATGAATGAAGCAGATACTACTACTATTAGATTTCTATGAATCATATATACCAAGAATAAATGATACTTTTTGCAAGTTAAATGTTGCTAAACTTTATAAAACAGTTATTCTTGCTTTCAAAAGAAAATAAATGATGACACATGGTATTTAAATATAACATAAATTGAAACAAACACCAGAATAATATAAAACAAACATTTAAATTAACATAAAATTCAACGAAATGCACCAAGATGCATAAAAAATACATTTTGTAACATTAATGCTACTAAACCTTTTAAGACAATTACTAATGTATCGTACACTGTTTTCCAAATAGATAATATCCAACGACCATCACAAAAGTTAATAGTCATTCAAGCTTTATAAAAAACCACATCAGAATAAAAGATTACATCAAAGAGTTTTTAAAGACAACATTTCAGTTTTCTTTGATTCATCAATGCATCTTCTTCTTGCCTTTATCAACTTTTGATTTCATCTTTGCTTAGGTAACATTAACATTCTCAAACTCTTCTAGCCCTAAGTCAAATGAAGAAGTCAATGTCAGACGCTCGTGTCCTAACATCCATAATTTTCTCTACCACATCATCAATTTTCTTCCACACATTCGGGTTTGAAAGCCATTGTAAAATGGTTTGGGATAATGAGTCTTGTGTAATTGAGGTTGTGGCTTGAGTAGCCATTGCTTTCAATCTCTTGAAGTTATTCATGTGATATTGAGTAACAATATCCATGTTCCTCTTCATCTTAGCTAATTCTTCAACAATTTCCTGATATAAAGTAACATCAAACAGTCAAAAAAAAATAAAGTTTTAAATCACTAATATAAAACTATTTTGATATAAACAAATGAAATTAAAATTGTTAGCAACCATGAACATCAAAAAATAATCACTGAATATGAAAACTATTTAGAATAGTAACAATAATTATAACACAAAACATGAAACTTAAATAAGTAAAATTAAACTTACAAATATTAGCAAAATGTAACATGAAACTCCTAGAACAAAACATTAAAAACATAACATTACTACGTAAACTAAAAGTAAAGTCACATCCACTACTAAAAAAGATGGAGTTTATAGACAGTTTATTTTAGACACTTGAAAAACTGTCTAAAAAAAGGAATGGAGACTTTAGACGCTTGATTAAAAGCGTCAAAAAACCTATAAAAAAAAGAAAAATAGGTGTAAAAAACTGAAAATATCCCGCTTCATTCTTAACCTCTCATCATTCAAAACCAGTTTCCTTCCCAAATCCCGCTCTAATAAACCCTAACCCTAACCCGACTCCCTTTTCTTCATCCTCTCATGGTAACCAGCGACCCTATTCGAAGCCCATCTGTTCTCTTTCAATCCGACTGGCAGAACACGTTAATTCTCTCAAGTAGTCAACACGTTCATCTTCGGTAGCCTGTAGTACCGCACGTATGGAGTTCTTGTTTTTTTCTTGTTCTCTGTAAAGTTTACCATTTGCATATTCTGAGGACTTATACATGTTAATTTGATAGATTTCTATGACAACTTTTATGCTTACCATTATTCATAAAAAAGTCTTTTGAGATTAGGCTTAGGTTGGACATGACGTTGATACCTTATAATGAATTAAAACAAAAAGGTTGAATTTGACTCCTTCAACATTTCAAAGCTTAAACTTAAATTAGCAATTATTCACCATAGGCGCATGACTAAAAACATGAAGAACCTCTCTAATTAGTACTTGTAACTATTTGAATAGGTTAATTTAATAGATTCTGATCAATTAGGAAGTCTGTTAGTGTTTTAAGTGCTTATTTATATGGAAAATGATAAAAACTAAATAAATAAACATAGTCATAATAAAAATTATTATTTTGTTGTTTACACTTTTCTAAACTGATAGTAATTTAATTAATAATTAAGTATGTTCTGACTTTTGCTGCTTATTTTGTTGTATGTGTCAGAAAGAAAATACTATTGTTGTTGTAACACCCCGACCCAACGGACCACCGGTGACTACTCATGGACACTGTAGACTAGCCCCACAGACCAACACAAGTCTTTCCAGCGCACTTTGGCCTCACTCGTGCGCACCCGGAAAACTTCCCAGGAGGTCAACCATCCTAAGATTGCTTTCCACCAAGCATGCTTAACTGTAGAGTTCTTAGCAAATGGGCTCCCTAGAAAAGAAGATGCACCTTGTTGATATGAGTAGTCTATCAATCTCTTTTCAAGCTAAATCTGGGGTATTACACTCACCCCCACTTAGGAATACAACGTCCTCGTTTGACCGTCACTTCAGGATCTTTCCCCCTCTAGGTGCATTGAACACCAAGGTTGTTAGGATCGGGATTCTACGTAGGATTGTTGAAGGGGTAAGATCAAAATCGGTAGAATCGGATCGTAGGATCGTGTGATCCTACAAATATGCATTTATATGCTTTAGATAACTAATTTTCAATTGTATTTGTTAATCTAAATAGACTTCTTCAAACAAAGGAAGAAGAACCAATGTTGAGTACCAGTTGAAGTTGACGTTTTAGTGTCCATGGTGAAGAAGAGAATGGCAGCCATGGAAGACAGCCATGGAAGGAGTGAAGAAGAAGAAGAAGAAGAAGAAGAAGAAGAAGAAGAAGAAGAAGAAGAAGAAGAAGAAGAAACTAACCCTAGTTAGGTTAATTTCGAAACTTAACGGAATTTTAACGGAAAATACTTAAAAAGGTCACGGTTGTAATTACCACTAAACCTCAGGGGTGCCATTGGAATAAAAAAATAAGTTTATACACCATTGATAAAAACGCATACCTCAGGGGCACCAATGATAATTTCCCAAAAATTTAACTTTATAGATGTTGAAGTTCTTAAAATTCAAACCTGGTGCTTGTTTTAATTGCCTTATATTCACAATCTTCTTTGCTTCAATTTCTATAATAGAATAAAGAAAATTTTAATACCTTTCATGTTATAAGTTAAATAGAAAAAATGATTGAGCAACATCAAACAATTAAAAGGTACATGATACACAAAAAAATAAATTACATACTTAAAAAATACGTGTTTCTTCCTCCTCACTTTCATCAGTTTCCAATTCACTTTGAACATCATTGGCAGATTCACTTTCACTTGAACTTGAACTAGTGAAAATCTTTGATGACACGAGCATCGAAACTTTTTTGATAAATTGAAAACATTATACAACACATTAAAAACAATAAATTGTTGAAAAGAAACACAAAAATAGATTTTACACCTTTAACTACCGCTTTTCCCTGTTTTTCTTTTGGTTTTGATGTAGAAGCTCGTCCAACTTCACTCGCATGATTTCCCAACACTATACATAAAATTACTAACTTCATGTTATGATGTATAAATAACAATATAAAACAATTTAATGAATATACAAAATGGGTAGAGATAGAGTGAGAAAGAGTGGAGAAAGCAGTAACGGTTATCGTGGAAGACTAAGAGTCGATTTTTCAAAGTTTAACGGTGCACCTAGAACACTCAACCGCCATCACCGTCCCTCTGGCCTGCTGTCCGGTCATCGAGGGTTTGCCCACCCCACTTGGCGGTGGGTGCCTCGGGAGCCGTCAGTAGCCATGAGTGGTGAAGTTTCTCTGTTCATTGATGGCATAACTAGGTCCACCACCATAGCTGATATTCGAAGGTTGTTTGAAAGAGATGGAATAGTTACAGATGTGTATATCTCTGGTAAGAAAAGAAGGAATTCTACTTTGAGTTTTGGTTTTGTTAGGTTCAGGAATGAAGAGGAAGCCATGAAAGCGGTTGGGAACCGAAACGGCACAAAGCTGAATGGACAAACTCTCTGGGTCTCAAAAGCCAAGTATCAAAAAGGTGCTAAACCTAAGAAGAACACAGAAGATAAAAATCAAGAGGTCAACAGGAGAACTTTGAAACCTGCCTACAGAGACGAAAGAAGCTATGCCGAGGTGTTAGCGGGGAGGTCAAAGGAAAATGAAACAAGAGCACAGGCTGCACCACAGAATGTTAGTCAAAAGCAAAAAACGGCCAACAGTCGAGGCGAAAAAACAAACAAGAAGCAGCAGGAAAGTAAGGACAACAACACGAAACAACAGGTAACTCTTAAAATTTGTCAAAACCCAGTTATGGTGGAAAGAATGGCATTAGCTTTAGTTGGTGTTTTTGATGAGTCTTTGAATGTTCTTGATGTGGAGTCCTTACTGATTCAAAAAGATATAAATTATGAGTGCTTGTCCTTACTTTCACCAAACAAACTAGCTATCTTCTTTGATGATGAAGAGTCGTTACTGTTCACACTTAGAATGGAGTCGCAAATTTGGAGCATTTTTAAAGAAATATATCGATGGTCGGAGGACATAACCTTTAATGAGAGAATAACATGGTTGGAATGCGTTGGTTTAAACCCAACATGCTGGGGTTATGAAAATTTCAGGAGAATTGGGGATCTATGGGATAGAACGATAAAAGTGAACCATGTTATGTACGGAGGACATTGTCTCACAGTTGCACGTATTATGATCGTGACGTCCCATCTTGATAACATTAATGATACTGTGAAGGTTGAATGGGAGAAGGGCTCTTGTTTAGTTACTGTCCGGGAAATTCGTGAGTGGGATAGCATTGATGGTGCAAAGAAAGATAGCGTGGCAGTGAAAGAGACTTCCACAATGACAACAAAAGCTTATGAAAAAGCAGTCAATGTATTGTGTGGGGTGAATGTCAATGATGATCCGACATTAAATGGAAATGAGGCTTTGATAACTGTGGGGACAAAGGAGAAATCTCAGACATTGGAAAGAGAACAGTGTGTGGTTGACAAGGACACTGATATGCAGGCCCAGAAGGAGAAAAGTATGGATGCTCAACAAAATGAGGTGTTGGCAGTATATGAAGAGGACAATGGGACTTTGAATGAAAGATATGATAATGATGAAACACTCATGGAGGCACCAGCTATGTGTGATGTAGTACAGGTGTTAGACGATGCAAGTCAGCAAAATTATGAGTCCAGTAAGCCCAACAGCCTAAATGAATTGATGATTGATCCCATTATTGCTAGTACAGTGGAGGAAGGAGGTTGTCTTAATAATATACCATGGACTGACCCAATATTGCTAGTGAACAATATGTACTGCTGTCCGCTAGTTGACACACAGAAGGAGTCAGAATTCTCCTCAAATGAAGAGTACAGCTCTAAGGCTGACAGTCCACCTAAGAAAAAAGTAAGGGGCAGACCTAGAAGAACTTCAAACTCTGTACCGGTACCTTTAAGGGTACCCTCTACCCCTCAGAGCACACAAAACGAAGCTCAAAACACCTGGAGGGTTGCAAAAAGGCTGGGGGTATCAGCATCTGATGAAAATAGGGTCTTAACGACCTTGAGGAAGTCTAAGAGATTACAGCTGCTTGAGGAGGAACATCTAGCAGGACGCTAGGTGATGGTGTTCCTACTGTTCTTTTAGGTGTTTGTTGTTTTTTCCCATGAATTGGCTATTTTGGAATATAAGGGGAATTGGAAAGGGTGAAAAATGTATCAGTATCCGGAAATTGGTGGAAAAACATAAAGTGTCTTTACTTGCGATGGTTGAAACAAAGCATCGACACTCTTTTAAGCGAAGGGTGAGAAGAATATGGGGAAGGGATGATTTTGAATGGTGTGAAGCTCTGGCCTCTGATACGCATAGTGGAGGGATAATAACAATTTGGGACCCGGCTAGTTTTTCGGTTTCTCAAAAATTTATAAATGACAGGTGGATTGTTTTGGAAGGTCGTATAGTTGATGCATCCTTCGATTGCTGTGTGGGGATAGTGTACGGTCCAAATAATAGAGATGGGAGAAGAATGGTCTATGAATCCTTGAAACAAAGTGTGCAGCCTATTAATAAACCATTGATACTACTAGGAGACTTCAATGAAGTGCTACATCCTAGTGAAAGAATGGGACAATTCAGATATGATTCTAGTATGAGAGACTTCTTGGAGTGGGTTGAAGATCTTAATCTTATTGATGTGCCTTTACATGGAGTAAGATTTACTTGGGGGAGAAATGAATCACAAAGTAGATTGGATAGATGTCTATGTGTAGATGATTGGTTTACTACCTTCCCGGAGATGAGATTGGATGGATTAAAAAGGGGAGCCTCCGACCACAATCCGATTCTTTTGGCCTTAAACAAAATGATCAACTGGGGCCCAAAACCGTTTAGAATGTTCAATTATTGGTTCCTCAACCCGGAGTTCAAAAAATTCCTCCAAGAAGAATGGAGCAATCTACATGAGCTATCTCTTGTGAATAAATTGAAAGCAATAAAAGGCCCGGTTAAAAGATGGAGCATAGAGAAATTTGGGGGTATGGATAGCAAGATACAACAACTTGAGGAAGTGATCCATGAACTCCAAAAGCTGAGTGAAACGAGGTGTTTGAATGTTGTGGAAAATGCTAGAATGCGAGCCGCTCAAAATCATCTTCATACATGGATGATTAGAAGAGAGAGGATGTGGAGACAAAAGGCACGTGCTTACGGATTTAGTATTAAGGATCACAATACTAAATTTTTCCATGCCTACACCATGATTAAGAGGAAGAGAAAGGAGATCACTAGTTTGAAGATTGATGGGAGAATGGTTACGGGTGCCCATAACCTTAGAAATGAAATTAATAAATACTTTGCCTTACATTATGCACAAGACGACCTCCCGGAGTTAGATTTTGATCTTGGGAACCATGCTAAACTAAATGCGGATCAAGTAAACTTCCTAGAGGCAATTCCATCAAGAGAAGAAGTTAAAGCTGCAGTATGGGGGTGTGGTCAAGAAAAAGCGCCTGGTTATGATGGTATAAACTTCAAATTTATAAGGGAGATGTGGGACACAATTCAAGAAGATATCTAACAATTTGTCTTACATTTTCTGGAAAAAATGGGGAGGCGGCCAAAGCAATAAACACTACATGGGTTACCTTAATCCCTAAAGTGAATAACCCTGAGTCGATCGAGGAGTTTAGACCGATAAGTATGGTGGGGGCCTTATAAAAAATCATCGCCAAACTTCTGTCCTCTAGATTGAAGCAAGTGATTGGACCGCTCATCGATGAATCACAGAGTGCCTTCGTTATGGATAGACAAATCCTTGATGGAGTGCTCATCGCAAATGAGGCAATTGGGTGGTTAAAGAAGAGGAAAATTCCCGGTGCAATGCTCAAATTGGACTTTCAGAAAGCGTATGACTCGGTTAAGTGGTCATTCCTCAAGAAAGTGTTGCTCAAGATGGGTTTCGGGGTGAAATGGACTAGATGGATCATGTCATGCATTTCGTCAGCTTCAATATCTATTCTCTTAAATGGATCCCCACTTAAGCCTGTACGGATGGGAAAAGGTTTGAGGCAAGGCGATCCATTATCACCATATTTGTTCATCTTGGTTAGCGAGGTACTTGTGTGCCTTCTTCGCAAAGCTGAGGAGTTGGAGTTAATTCAGGGTGTCCCCATTGACAAAAACAAAGTGAACCTCAAGCATCTCCAGTTTGCTGACGACACTCTAATCTTTGTGCCGAGGAATGATGAGGTAATCACTAATTACTTTAGAATTCTTGATGTTTTTGCAGTTATGTCTGGCTTGAATTTGAACTATAATAAATCATGCATTATTTCTTGGAGTTCATATGATGTTGATTGGGCAAGAGGCATTGCTAGTAAATTTGGGTGTTTATATCAATCTTGCCCTATCACTTATCTAGGTTTACCACTTGGTGCTAACATGAGTAAAACTTTAATGTGGAAACCTGTAGTTGCAAAAGTTGAAAATAAATTAGCTTCTTGGAAGGCAAAACTTCTATCTAGGGCGGGTAGACTTACATTAATCAAGAGTGTGCTTAATAGTCTCCCCATTTACTTCATGAGTATGTTTAAAATGCCTAAGGAAGTTGCACAGAAAATTGTGAAATTACAAAGAAAATTTTTCTGGGGTTCCTCTCATAGTGGTGGTATGATGCCTCCGTCAGTCAAATGGTCTAATATTGAATTGCCAAAGAACATGGGGGGTCTAGGAGTGGGTAATATACTTCACAAGAACCTAATCCTTCTTTTTAAGTGGTGGTGGCGATTTTCTGGTTGTGATGATTCCTTGTGGAAAAGGATACTACTGTTGGTCCATAACATTAAGGGATTAATGGCGTCATCTTATTCTTTTGCACATGTCACACAAGGTACTTTGGCCCCTATGATGAAAAATGATGATGATACTAGGAAGATCAGAGAAATTGTGGAAAATGGAATGAAAATTGAGGTGGGCAATGGTAATTCGATTAGGTTCTGGTATGATGCTTGGTGTCCATCTAGTCCTCTTAGAATCAACTTCCCTAGATTATTTTCTATCTCATTGCAAAGGGAGGAGTATATTAGTCATGTAGGAGAATGGGTGAATAATACTTGGAGATGGAACTTAACTTGGAGGAGAAATCTGTTTGATTGGGAAAGGGAGGACCTAAATAGGCTTATTAACATCATTGAATTTCTTTGTCCGTGTAGGGATAAAAAGATAGAGTAAGTTGGAATGGCATAATAGATCAGAAATTCCCGATTATGAATATTGTTGATAAATTGAATGAAACTAACACTCCTCTTCTTCCTCCAATGGTGGCTAGACTTATTTGGAGCCTCAAGATACCTCCTAGGGCTCATATTGTAATTTGGATGGCGTGTTTAGAAAGGTTGAAAACGGGTGATATTCTTGTAGAGAAAGGAGGACTTAACCCATCCAATGCACTTTGTCCATTTTGTAATGAGGTAATTGAATCAAACTCACATATTTTCTTTACTTGTTATTTCTCATGGAATCTTTGGATGCATGTTCTCAATTGGTGGGGCACTGTTGGAGTTTTACAAGACAAATGCATCGACTTCATGGTGGCATGGGGACATCTTTCAGGCCGAAAAGGTGGTGGCAAGCTGTGGAAATTGATCCTAGGATGCGTGCTTTGGTCGATTTGGTATGAAAGGAACAAAATCAAATTTGAAGGAGGATCACCGAATTGTAGCCACATGCTATACACCTTGAGGATACGTGTTGGACTCTAGGCAAAGGAGATGCTTGGGCAAGACTTACCAACCACAACCGCATGGAATTACACCTTAACTTAAAGAGGCTTGGAGCTTTGTATTCTATTTGTATTCTGTTTGGGCTTTTTGTATCTGGTTTTTGCTTAATCCTTGTATTTGTATTGTTGTATGGTGGGAGCAGTGCATGTATGGTGTCTGTAGGGTGTTTGTATGGTGTTGTTTTTTGTTTGGAGCTGAAGTGGAGTTAGGCGGGTCGTCATAGGGGTACGTCTCTGTTGAGCGTACTAAACAGGAGTCGATAGATACTTGTTTTTCAATGTATGCATAGTCCATCCCTATGCTTTGTTCTGGATGGCCTGATTCTTGATCCTGGTGACCAATGGCTTTTTCCCCTCGCGGGGTTTTTTATGCCGGCGGTTAGTAGGCTCTCGAGTATCAGTGTTGGTTTTTTCTTTCATTAATAATATTTCCGAATTTCCAAAAAAAAAAATAAAAAAAATAAAACAATTTAATGATATCTTAGTCTTCGATACCTTGTTCAGGTACAAATCCTTCAGGCTCTTGATTTTCATCATCAGTATTAGCTTTTTCATCTATAAAAATTTAATGCGTTGATCAAATAAATGCAATAATATATCATATAAAATTAAATAATAATAATATATAATTTGCATACCTTCTTCATCTTCCTCAATTTCTTCATATCCACTAGAGAGTGATTCATATTCAGAAATGAAATCATCTTCTGCTTGCTCATCCACGTTAACTTTATCTACAATAACAAATTATGACAATAGAAAAAAAATTGAAAGTAACATGAACTTCACGTAACTAAATTAGATTATGCACCTTTGTTTGCCACTTGGGGCTTAGTTGCACCCTCAGCTGCATATACAAAAATTTATAAATTATTATAATGATGAAAAAATAACTAAACAAATTATTATTTAATTAATTTAAATTTGCATACCTTCTTTCAATTCATCATCTTCAGTTTCATCATCATCTGATTTAGATTAATCATTAGTGTTAGCATTATCATCAGATTTGGCATCATCATCATATTTGGCATCATCTAGAATTTAATAGTATAATAAAGTTTAACATAGTTATAAATTTGGATATCAGTTAAAAGCAACATGAATTTCACATCAAGCAAAGCAAAAACAATTAAAAAAAATTAAAATTACACAACTTCATCTGCAGGTTGTCGAATTGGTCCAGCCTGAACTGCGAAAAAAATTTATAAATTATGAGAAACTAACTAAATATATAATTATTTAATTAATTTAAATTTGCAGACCTTCTTTGTGGACGGATCATCTTTATTTTTATCATTATCCGATTTAGATTCATCTTGAATTTGGCCTTCAATGATTTTCAGTTTGATATTCAACATCCATAGCTTCATGTTGTCTCACTACATCTTCGTTTTCAATTGTCTCATGGATTTTAGATCCTAAATCTTGCTCTACAATGATTTCAGGAATTGCATATAAAACAAAAAAAGTAACATTAAAAGTATGAAAAGTAACATTAAATTATACAAAAGAAAAACTGATAATAAAACATTAGTTAATAATATCATGAAAAACATATTAATACCTTTACTTGCTTCATTGCATTTTCTTCGTTTTGATGATGATGGAGTAGAACATATAGGCAATGAAAGAGTTTGTCTCAATTCCTCGTCAACACCTTTATCAAAATCAATAGTGTTTTGAGGTTTGGATGATGTTGATATATTTTGCATCAATGACTCTAAAGTATATATAAAATAATACATAAGAAAAGTAAAAATAAATGATCAAAAACTAATATATAATATGCTAAAATAAAGAAGTACAAATAATAAATAAATATATAACAACCTTCATTTTCACTAGCACGACTCTTAGACTTCTTCTTCGAAGGACTAGATTTCATCCTCATACCTGTTTTCACAACAACACGGTTCTTTGATACATCCACATTGTCTACAAGCTTTTCAGTGGTATCAGGAATTTTTAATCCTGAAACTTCCTCTGCAATGGATTCAAGAATATATTGAAATCACATGAAACTCTATGCAAAATAACATAAAAACGATGTAAAGTAACATGAAATATTACAAAAATATATTCATTTGTATACCTTTATTTTCAAGCTCTTCATCTTGCACTTCACTGATATCAGTGATTTTGTTTACAAGAACTACATCCTTTTCTGTTATAGTAATTATAAATATAAAAATTTTAATTGACATACAAAACTAAAAAAACATAATAGTTAGTTAAGCAATAAAACATAATACCTTTACTTCCAATATTAATAACACATAAGCAAGAACTACCATCTCTTTATCTTCCCGTTGTTCTATCTTCTTGGTTTTTGCTGGTCTTTTTGGTTATTCGGTTTTTATTTTGATGGTGACTTGTTCTGGGTGTTGGGAGCCCTTTGTTTGGTGGTTCCTGATGGTTTTGAGGGTAGTCTTTTCATGGTCTCTATTTTGGAGTTTGGTCCTTTAATGGTGGTTTCTTAATGATGGTGTTTCTCCGGGTAAAAGTTTTCTTGGTTCCTTTCCTGTCGACGGACACATGTGGTGGTTGGAGGTGGCGGAGTTTTCTTGAGTTTTCTGGTGTCCTCATTAAAATGTTTAAGTTGTGCTGATTTTGTTCGTGGCTTTCCTCGTCTATGGTTTATATGGGTTTTACTGTTGAGCCTGGTTGGTTTCGTGGATGTTCGTCTTCTATGGTGTTTAGGCTGGTCGTGGCTGTCCGTTGTTGGTGTTCGCTTTAGATGGTCTGGATTTTGTCTTTGGGTTGGTCGTTTCGTTTGGGTTAGATTTTTCAGGCGAAACTGAGCTTGGTGAATGGAGAGTTTTCGCTTTCAAGCCTTTTGGGTTAGCATTTCAGGCGAACTGAGTTTGGTGTATTTCCAGTCGTCTGGGTGGTTTTTTGTCGGGGTCTTTTCATTTCTTTCCAGTGGTCTGGTATAAGTGGTGTTCAGGAGTTTTGTTCTGAGGGGTTATAGTTAAAGATGATGGTGGGGCCTGTAGATACTCCTTTTTCTGGGTTTGGGCGCTATTGTCCTTTCGCTTTCTCTGACATCAGTGGTGTTCTGGCGTTTTCGTTCCTTGCGCGTGTTCAGGCGATTCTTTTTATTGGGGTTTGAGAATGACTGGCAGGCGGTTCTTTTATTGGGGTCTATTCATCCCCTATTTCTTTTTTCTAATGGTGGGGTCCAATTTTTTGGGGGTTTGCGTTTTTTAGATAAGATCCGTGGAGTCAGTGGTGGTCATTGCGTTGTTTCAAATGTACGGCGTGGTTTTGAAAGTCTGCTCGCTGGTGGTGTTTTGAAGTTACGATGTTGAATGCAGGGCTTGGTTGTTCATGGTGGTCATTTTCGTATAGCTGAAGATGACGAGGTGTTTCCCCTTTCTGTTTGGGGTGCTGATTTCTTTGGGTAGGGCTTTCTGATGACTATGGTGCTATTTACTAGTATTGGACTATTTTTATTTTGGTGGTTTAAAGGTGTTATGGTGATAGATAAGAGGACTCTAGCTGGTGTGACAACAGGCCCGATTTTAATTCCGAATACTTGAGATTTTGTGTGTACTCGTGAATGGATAAAATCCTGTTTAGTGGCGAATAGGAACCTTGGAAGTCCATGTTGGTGTGTGAGAAGTGAAAAAGTGGTGGTGAATAGTGGTGCTTGACAATCCTTAATTTCTAGTGTGTAAGGACGATGGTGGTGCTGGTAAAGTATTCTCGTGAAGAGAGTTGATGTTTATCCTCACTATTGGTGTTTGTGATACATTTTGGTGTGTAAAGGGGTGACGCTCATGATGTTGCTTTTGCTCGCTTTTTCTCAGGGTCGGCCTTAAAGGTGGGCAAGAGGGGCCGTCGCCCAGGGCCCCATGTCAAAAAAGCAAAATTAATGGTTATATATAATCTATATAAGTTATAAATTGTAAAGGAAAAGGGCCCCAATATGTCATTTCGCCCAAGGCCCCAAAATATTTAGGGTCGGCCCTGATTTTTCTTTCCTAGTTTTTGATGTATTAGGTGTAAACGTCTGTATTTTTGGAAACTATTTGGTGATGCATAGTCCACTCCTATGCTGTTTCTCAGTGGCCTGATTCTTGGCCCCCTCTTTCCATGGCTTTTTAACTCTTGAGGTTTTTTTATGACGGAGGTTTTTTTTTTCGAAAATTTGGAAATATATACATCTGAATAACAAGATACACTGGACCTTGGAAGCGTCAAAACCGCCGGCATAAAAAACTCCGCGAGGGGAAAAAGGCATTGGAGATGGGGGCCAAGACCAGGCCACCACAACAAGGCATAGGGGTGGGCTATGCTTATTAGTGCTACAAAACCAAAAAAACAAAACACCAGAGTTCTGTCTATCACCATACACATCATCCTATCAAGATCGAAACTCCAGCCATCATAACTTCATCCCTTCACCAAAGCAAAATAACGCCAAAGAACAACACAAGCCCAAGAAATCATACAAAACCGGGCTCAAAAAAGACGCAAAAACATAAAAAGTAGGAGCAAAACACAACTCTAACCACATAAAAAACCAAAGACACAACCAAAACAATACAAATAGGTATCCAAATTACAGAGCACCCTGCATCACATTGAAGTGTCATTGAGGAGCATCACCAAGAAGTTCTGTAGACCAAGTTTCAACCCGGATTTTCAAGGTGTTAAAGAATCTGTGTATGTCCACTGAGCCTCCTTCGAATTTGATCTTGTTTCTTTGAAACCATAACGGCCAAATAGTGCATCCAAGTATAAGCAGCCAAAGTTTCCTGTTACATCGAATCGGCTTCAAGGAAATCCAGGACAAACAAAAAGGAGTGCAATGGTCTTGAAGTACACAATGCACCCCCCCCACCAATCAAGGATCATCATCCATATGTTCCAAGAGAAGCTGCAAGAGAACAAAATATGGGAGTTTGTTTCTAATCCTGCATTACACAAAGGACAAACAGCATTAGACATATCAAGGATGCCCTTCTCCACAAGGAGATCACCTGTTTTCAATTTTTCCAAGCATGCAAGCCATAAGATCATACTAGCTCGAGGAGGAGCTTTGATTCTCCAAAGTAGTGAGGCCATAGTCGCAGGAAGAGGGTAGTGGAGGAATTGTATAGGTTAACCATGATCCTCTGTATAGGGAATTTCTCAAACTCTTTACCATGCCAACAAACACCATCTGTTTTGCCATTTTGAGGAACTATTTGCTCAACAAGAACCTTCAATCTATCAAAATCAGCCTGCTCCCAATCAAATAATCTTCTTCTCCACCTAAATCTCCACACCCATGTATTATTATGCCACTCTCCCATATCACTAATCATATAGTTCTTCTGTTCAGAGATAGAAAATAATCTAGGAAAATTTGACTTCATCGACCCAGAGGGAGACCATTTATCATGCCAAAAGAGAGTTGATTTCCCTTCACCAACTTTAACTAGGATGCTTTCTTCAATGGTAGATCGAACTTTCCTAATATCTGCATCATTACTCAATAGATGTGCCCAAGTACCACTCTTAATTGTACCAAAAGCATCAGAAGAAGCCTTTAGGCTTTTTATATTATGAACTGAGATAAGGATACGCTTCCACAGTGATTGGTCGCATTCCGAGTATCTCCACCACCATTTAAACAGGAGTATCAAATTTTTATATAGGATATTCCCCACTCCCAGCCCTCCCAAATTTTTTGGGAGTTCAATTGTCTTCCATGTCACTAGGGGTGGCACAAATTTACCACTACAAGTTTCCCCCCAAAAGAATTTTCTTTGCAGTTTTACAATTTTCAAGGCAATCATTTTTGGCATCCTAAACATACTCATATAATATATTGGCAGACTATTAAGAACACTCTTGATCAAAGTAAGTCTACATGCTCGGGAGAGTAGTTTCATTTTCCAAGAGGAGAGTTTACCCTAGATTTTTGAGATGATCGGTTTCCAAGCAGAGCCTTTGTTCATATTTTCTCCAAGAGGTAGTCCAAGGTACATGACGGGGCAAACAGAATGACGGCATCCATTTATATATATATATATATATATATATATATATATATATATATATATATATATATATATATATATATATATATATATATATATATATATATATATATATATATATATATATATATATATATATATATATATATATATATATATATATATATATATATATATATATATATATATATATATATATATATATATATATATATATATATATTAGGTATAAATTAATTACTTTAACGTTAAATTTGATCACTCATAGGTCCAAATTGAAAATTTTACTTTAATTGATATTTTTATGGTTAAAGTTGATATCTTTAAGATTAAGATTGAAATGCCCAAAAAATGAAAAACAATAAAAATAAAAAGAGAAAACCTTATAAGGTGCGCGAATTGAGTCGGCCCACTCTTATCTCAATTTGAAACGGTCTCGCCTAAGACCAGTTGTTTTACTTATATAAAAGTCTTTTCTATATTTAGCCTAAGGCCAAAAACACTCGGGAACGACACTGTAATTGGTTTGAGTGGGCTTTTGGTATGTGTCAACTTTTGAAACTATACAATAACGGTAACTCGGTAACGGTTAGCGTTTTAATAATAAATAATTCATATATGATATATCCAATTATCGATGAGGTAGGGAATCTCTTAACATAAGCAAATAATAGTTAACTAATTAATATAAAATCATCAAAATATTTTTTCTCTTTTTTAGCTAAGTATAGATTTATTGTTGTCAATCAAGAATTTTTCATACTACTTTGATAGAAATATACCTGATATTGGGTCCATTTATTTAGCCATTAAGACTCAAATAATTGCTTATTTTAACGGTAAGTAGAAGCCTATCAACAGTGTTTTTATTTCATAAATTATAATTTTTAATGCAATTGAATTTTAGATGAAATTTAGTGGAAAATTATTAAGCTCAAGAATATATGACATAAAACAAGTTGACTGTCAGAATGAATCTAGGGTTTAAAGTCTTATGGGGCACCAATAAATGGACAAACTTTTAAAACAATTTTGTGACAATTCAATAGAGTTTCAATTGTAAAATGAACAACTAATTCTTTTTAGTAAAATGACTGGTACAAACACAATATTCTCAAGCAAAAGCAAAAATAACATGAAAGTGATCATATAGCGTCATTCTCATCTCGTCAAAAAGGAACAACTAAATTTTTTCAATAAAATAAAGATGTTAACAAACGTAATACTTTTTTAGGACCATATAAATGAATGGAGGAGATAAATGTGTTGGAGAATAAGACAAAAATAAGTGGAGAATATAAATGAGTATGGGGTGAAGATAGAGAGCAATTATGTAGAAATTTGAGACAATAAGAATGAGAATAAAGCCCAAAAAGAAAATGATTCAATGAGATACATAAGAGGGACAAAGAAAATAATAAATTTGGGTTATTATGTTAGAATATTGTGAGTTTTATGTGAGAAGATAGCGCTACTATCTTGATGACCATGCAAACCAAAATTCAATTAAGCTTTGTTTTCTTTTAAAATTTGCATGGGGGCACGTGCGTAGGCCCCTACGTAGATCTACCAATTTAGACGGTAGAAATGCCTAGATAAGAAAGAAGAGTAGTGGAAAAAAAATGAAAAGTAGTCCAAATTGAGAAGAATTACAAAGGGATTATTTGCTAAATTGAGCATGCAATTAAAACATGGACAACTATATATTTTTGTTTCATGAGTTAATTTGATTAAATGATCAAATGGTATGCAAAGATAAATAGTATGACTATAAGTACTTGCTCAAAAACAATCTTTATGTTGGGTAAAAATGACGTTAAATATTCTTTTCGGTTTATATATTGAAAAATTGGCGAATAAGTACTTGTTTCGACCGGATTTTCGAAAGAATTACCCCATAAGGATAATTGCAACGTCCATTTTTAGAAAAAAATCGTTATGATAGGTAAAAATGATGTCAAATATCTTTTATTTTTATTTTGTTAATTTATGTGTTTTAATTTTAAATTATTTAAAAATACGAGGACTAATGAGATACTGCCACACAGACAACTTAGTCTCTAACGCTTTCCGTGAAGTGGTAGTTATTTGCAGAGAAATATATCAAATAAGGTATTTTGTTTGCAAAAAAAAACATAAGGTAGTTTTTTGCAAAAAAAAAAATTTACATAATATAGTTTTTTGCAAATATATCTACAGATTAGGTAGTTCTTATAATTTTTCTACAAAACTATTAAACATTTATGGGCATTAATGAATTAAACGGTGAATTAAACATTAAAATGGTGAAGTAAACGTTAAAATGGTGAATTAAACAAAAACTAGATGCTACCATGTGGAATAAACTTACAAAATGATGAATTAAATGGAATTTAAATCTCCCTCCATTCTTTTAAGTTCTTCCACCTTACTATAACGGGTGGTTTCAAAAGTTCTTTCACTTTAGAATACTTTATATTTTTGAAAAGTTTTCATCCCACTTTTACCCCTTAAAATCCATCTTTCTTACTTCGCACTACTATTTAATTATTTTTTCTCTCATATTTCCAATACAACTATTACTTCACACTACTATTTAATTATTTTTTCTCTCATACTTTCAATACAATCATTATTTCACACTACTATTTAATTAAAATAATATACACTACAATCTAAAGATTCTATCAACCTTAACAAACTAGATGCTACCATGTGGAATTTTCTTTAAAAAATAGTACCACTGACATTTCATTAAAATTTGATGGTACCATGTGAAATTTTCCTAATTCTTATTAACAAATGACCTAGTCATATTTGTTGGCAATTTAAAAAATATTACGAAAATTATAATGAAATGTTGTTGATCAAGCTTTGAGTAATACTTGTTCACGAGTAATCATAGGCGAAGCTACATGGGGGCGGGGGAGACCCGACCCCCCTTGCCGAAAACGCGATTTTTTATAATATGATATAATAGTTTAAAGAATGTAAATATATAACAAACATTATTATAGTTTAGTGGTTGAAGTAACACATTTGAAATCTAAAGATTAAAGGACCTAACCTTAATAAAATCTACTATTTTTTTTATATACTAGTAAATTTATATTATAATGTTGTTACTCTTTATCTTTTATATTTTCACATTCATCATTTTTAATGTGTGTTTTTATTTTTGCTATCTTAATTTTGATAATGTTTTTTTAGAGACCCAAAAAGGCAAATTTAGGGAGTCAAAAACTTCCCAATAATTATTCTTTTGAAAGGATAATTATTGGGAAGTTTCAACTCCATTTGTTATATATGATGTTTGCAATGATTCATGTTCATTTTTGTATATGATTTTGAAATTTCCATGTCTTAATTGGTTTAAATTATAGGTGTTAATTCGGGTCACCGGGTTGATTTTCGGGTTAAGTATTTCGGTCGGTTTGATATTGGATTTTGCGTCCACACGTTGTTCTTACATAATTGTAAATCATTTTTGAAGTCTAGTCAAATCGGTTCGATTACAATTTCTGATCATCGTGTCTGTTTGGAACACCTTTAATTTTTATATGATAAGTAATTTGCTCGTGTATTGACAATTTAGCCCCTAGTTATAACTCATGGCTTCGCCCCAAAAAAGAACCTTCATTATTTACGTTTTTGCAGTCATATTCAATGGAAAGTCATAGTCATGTATATGAATTTATTTAAAATGTACTTGTATTTAGATTATTAAATTATATGGTGTTAGGGCTTTATCAAAAAGGGTAGCACAAATAATCAATGCTCAACCTAATTACCAATGATTGGAACATCTTTTCTTTCTATTTATTATTTATTATATTTAGTAAAGAATTTAAAATTTAAGATAATGGAGTATAACTGATTCTTTTTTTTGTTTGAAATGGAGTATAACTTTTTATCATTCGTCTTTTTTATCATAACAACTTAAAATTTAGTTTTTTTTTTTAATTTGAATATTTTAATGTAAAAATTGTTGTGAAGAAAGATAAGCAATAAATTCTAGTTAATAACGATGATTTGTAAATTACTAGAAAAGGACAAAAATTATAATAATAAAATAAATAAAATTAAAAAAGTAAATTAAATCATAAAACTCTCATCCTATCAAATGGTACCACATAAAAGTAATTTGTTAACTTAACAATAACAAATCACCGTTATTTACCAAGATTTCCTCAAAGATAAGTGATTAACAACGTTCACTAATAATTGATTGATTAAGTGGGTGTTACAATCCTGTAGTAGGTGAGAGAGTAAGGTGCCAAAAACATCACATCATGAACATTGTTCATTGTTTTAATTAGTTGAGCCACATTAACATTAACTTTAATTTTGTTGTTTAGTTAGAGTCTAAGTTTTTTAATTTTTGTTAGGTACATCTTTCAAACTTTTATAAAGTAAGCTGTTACACTATGTTATTCCCCTCTTCAGATAAGCTTCTTCAATTCATTTTGTAGAAAAAAAAAACATCTTATAACATAATTAATTAATTAATTAAAAATTATTTTTAGGTATTAATTTGAATATAACACAAGCAAATATCATTGATCATCATCATCCTACCCAGTGTATCTCGATCATAGAAAACTATGAATAGGGTCTGGGGAAAGAAGGGCGAAAGAAACTCATACCCATAAAGGAGAGCGTGACCAAAGGAGTCTCGCGGCTCCAGAAAGAAAAAGAGAAGAGTCTGCACGGGAAAGATAAATTAAATGCAAATTGATTAAATACATAAATACTAACAATTAAAAATAACAACAATAATAAAAAAAAAAAAAAAAAGCACGAGAATTAGAGCACTAAAAATATTTAAAAATGACAAAATAAGAATAATATTAATCATAATCATAAATTGTAATAGAAGTTATATAAAATGACAAAACTCACATTAATAAAAGCCTAGCAAAAGACTGAATTTCATTTGTGGAGTTTATTTTAGCTTTGTTTACATGGGTATTAAATGTGACACATTTTGATTGAAAAGATTGGTGTAATGAAATGTTGATTAAATTTATTAATTGATTTAACAATTAATTTAATTATAATAATTATGTAGTAATAAGTACTACATTGAAATTCTAATTAACATTTCAATACTCTAAAATATTTGAAATATATTTTATAATATTTGAAGGTGTTTATAATTGCAAAAACGTTATACTAATTGCGTGATAGTGCTAATTTTAATACTAATTGCGATGCATTAGTCTCATTTAGTTTTTCACACTTGTCGAGTGATAGTGCAAATGTTAATAACCACAAACGCGTAACTAATTTGTTTGCTTTATGACTAGAAGACACGGATCAACAAGTAGCTGGGTCGAGAAACTAATACTTCAATGCAAATAAAACTAATACTTAAAGCTAAAAACAGTGATTAATGTTAAGATATTACTAAATATGACAAATTCTTGCGACATATGAGTCAATTACTCTCTTAATTGTTTGAAATTGAGTCATTGGCATAATTAAACGTGATCTTATTAATTTTAAGTTTCCGCTCTATTGATTAATATCGGTTTAAAACCTTACTAGTGTTAATCCTCAAACTTCCGTTTAATTGGCTAAACTAATAGGAATTAAACTTAAATATATCTCAATCTTAAATTAATCTTAATCATAAACTTCCATTTTATTGAAAAAGTTAATAAAGATAATTAAACTGAGATTCATTAATCATAGATTTAATTATAGACTCAATTTTCACATAATTAATCGATAAAATATCATCCCATGCTCCGAATTAGGGTTTATACCCTAATCCTAGAGAAGAAAACTACTCAGTAGACATGATGATAAACATACAATTAATGACAAATAAAAACCTAATTAAAATACTAAACATGAAGATGATGAATAATTTTAATAAACAAAGGTAAATAATAAAGTAACAAATTAAGAATACTTACTAATTGAGTAAAACATAAAATAAATTGCAATAAAATTAAAATGTATCAATGGAGTTTAACAAAAACTGCCACTATTTATAGTGGCTCTAAAAATTAACCGTCAAAACGCATAAACTAGTATCCTAATGGAATGGCGATGATTCGTGACATCAAGAGCGATGAGTCGTATGTAGCTTTGCTACTACCTGGGGTATGTGACTTCAGTGAAGAAGTGACGAGTCATGGCATGTTTGGGGATGAGTCGTCGCTTTGCTACTGGATTGATATGAACAGATCAGAATATGTGCGATGCGTCGTGGCATATGTGAGACAACTCGTGGCTTCGGCTCTGAACTAATATGTTGAGATCAGTAGATGTGCGAGCATTTGTGGGACGATTCGTCGCTTTGCCTCTGGACTCTATTTGCTCTACGACGGATCGTGACTTTTTGATGCACCTTAGCTATGACTTGTTGCTTTCCTTTAAGGCTTGCTTGGCTCGATCTCTTCATTTTTTTAGGGGTCTTAGGACATTTCTCCAAGCGTTCACCCTCTTATCACCCCTGGGACCTAATAAAACTCTGATTTTGCCACAAAAATTACATGAAATACAATATTAAGCATATAAGACAAAAATATCAAATAACATTAACAACACTACCTAAAACCTACTAAAACATCTCATCAGAAGCGTAAAAATAACACGAATATAAGTGCAAATAATTGCACTTATCACCGAGGTAATATTTTAACCTTTAATATTTCTAATTGTTCTTAATTCAAAATCATAAAAAAGCTGTTTTAATAATTCTTTTATTGAGAAGAATTAAACAAAATTTAACATGACTATGTTTTAACTTATAGATTAAGAATAAAATACAAATCCAAAGTGATAAGTGAATCATAAATTCATATGAGGGACCATCTCTAATTGGGCCAGCCCATTATACATTTTTTAAAATACTCTAAGTCGGCATTAAAAGAAGGATGAAAGAAGACAATTAAAATACGGTAGGTCTCATGGGAGACCGTCTATTCTATAGACGGATACCACAAAGCCCAGCCCACTCACAAAATGACATTTTATTTTATGGAGAAAAAGGGAAAAAAAATTTTAAAAAAATAAATTTAATAACCACTATTTTGGGAAACCAAAATGTTATCACTTTTCCCATACATTCATAACTGCCTAAATTAACAAGCCAAATTCACGGGTTCCAAACTTGCAAGAATACCAAAAGACATCTCTCTTCCTTGATAATTTCCTCCATTAGAACAGCAAACTAAAGAGCAAAAATCCTCCATTAGAATTCTTAATTTCAATTTTTTTTTTTGTCTTCTCCAAGCTTCATCAATGGCGGACGTTTATATAAATTCAATTTTTTTTGTCTTCTCCAAGCTTCATCAATGGCTTCAATGGCGGATGAGAATTTCCAAACTTGCATGAATTCTTAATTTCAATTTTTTTTTGTCTTCTCCAAGCTTCATCAATGGCTTCAATGGCTTCAATTTTTTTTTTTTTGTCTTCTCCAAGCTTCATCAATGGCTTCAATGGCTTTAATGACAAAAAATTCAATTTTTGGGGGTTTAAGGGTATATGTTTGGGGGTTTAATGTGTGTTTGGGATTATAATGCCCGTGTTTTGGGGTTTTATGTTTAGGGGTTTAATGGTATATGTTCGGTGCTATAATAATGTGTGTTTAGGATTATAACATTTGTGTTTTGGGGCTATATGGGTATATGTTTGGGGGTGTAATGGTATATGTTTGGGGGTTTAATGGTATATGTTTGGGATTATAATGCCTGTATTTTGGAGGTTTAATGGTATATGTTACGGGGTCAATTATTATCCCGTAATTTATTTAGTCAAATCATAACCGCCACATAACTACCCATTAACCGATGATAACCTCCCCTCTACACAAGCATGATCACCATGTATTATCATGAACGAGGTAACTACCTCGATAATTTTTCTATAAATACAACATTCATTTACATGATAAAGGTACACAATTCTACCCTAATACAAAATTTACACTTATTACATCTATGATTCCCGGTCTGACTTAAGCATCGGAGTGCCCTTCCGGGACATAGGCCCCCGGGTTAGTTTTCCTTGTGGTTGCAGGAACATCCTACGCGGAGGTCAGATCATCTTAATTTCCTTAATTTAAAGGTACTTTCTACTTAAAGTCTCTTTTATATATTCGACCGTTTCATTACCGAAACAGTTTTAGCTTTCAATAATGGCGTACCGCGGTGTTCCGAATTAGACGCCGTAATCATCGAGTACGCCAAGATGGACGTTAAGTTGGACAAGAAGCCATTCAATGTACAACTCAATTGGATTCCATCTCCAATCGAACTAGCAAACGAGGATTTGCTTTCAATGTTTCAGATCAGCCTGTCCATTGATAGGAGTAAGAATGCTTTTTCTAAAATTTGTCTAAGTTTGTATACTTGTTATTCTGACCACTCAACAATCATTGCAGGAGTCGCGAAAGAGAATTTGAAGAAAAAACATCCGGATCTGATGGGGAAATTCTCTATGATGCGGTTTGCTAATGGGCCTGCTCAAAGGCCGGCAGACAGGCCACTGCCTGATACCCCTAAGGTAACTTCTGACTTTTTGCTAACTTTCAACTTTTTCACATTACTAACCCAATGTATTTTCACAGGACGCGATATCAACCACTAAGGGGTTGGATGACGTGCCTTCAGAGGCTGAGGCACGAAAACTGCTGGAGGATAGGAAGAAATTCCACATCCCGGATGAAGAAGAAAGGGTTTACCCTTCTGTTAAGGGAACAAAGGCCGCGGAGAAGGCCGATAAATCTGAAAAGAAGAAGAAGAGGAAAAGGGATTCCTCGAATGAAAGCACTGCTAAGGAGGTAGCCGCGGTAGCCATCCCAACCGCGAGGCCTCTCAAGATTAAACCCACTGAAGGGGAACCGTCTGCCCCTAAGAAAAAATATGTCTCAGGCAAAGGCAAGGAAAAGGTGGACGAAACAGAGCCCGTTGACGAAACGGAGCCCGCGGAGGAGCCAGTGAAAGAGATATCTTACAGTAGGCGGGACATGGTGCCTTTTAACCCCACGACACCATTTGACGAGCTTAGCCACAAGGCTATGGTAACCAGGTTCAATAGAGCCTCTGCTCAACTGGTTAGCCAGGTAGATGTAGGCAAGCAGGATGAAATGCCACCCTCGGACGGAGTCCGACAACTACAAACTTCTGCCGCTGAGGTAAACAAAATTGATTGTGCTTAAGTTTATCCCCCTTTGAGTATTACTAACATATTTCCTTCAACAGGTGTTTTTACGTTTATCTTATGAGTTGAATACATTCCGCCAAGCCGCGGTTGATAGAGAGGTTTTGGAGGATCTGACTGCTCGTTGTGACGAACAGAATGAGGAGCTTCAAAGATTGAGGGAAGAGTTAGGCGAACTTCCGGGCCTAAAGGAGAAAGTCGCGAAATGCGATGAACTGAAGTCCCGGTTGCAGAAGATGGATCAATGGAGGGCAACTGCGCTACAACAGTTGGAGAGCTCTATTGCTAACCTGGATAAAGCCACCAATCTCTCTGCAACCGTGGGCCACGGAATAGGGGATCTTGTTGAAGCCTACAACAAGTTTGATTGTCAGACCCAATTTCTGAAGAAGCAAGTTGAAGAAGAAGTTGACAAATTCAACAGACTGTTGGAGGTGGCGAAGGTGCACAAACTTCGCTCGGAGAGGAGAGCTAAGAATGCTCGCGACTGGCTCACATCTGATGATCCTGAAGCTGCGACTTTTCTAGATGGCTGACTAAAGAGATGATGGATGCCAGTGCCTTGATAAGTTTTGAACAATTCAGGTTAGCAGCGGAAGAAATGGGCTTAAACTTTGAAGAGCTCAAGTCCAAAGCCACGGAGAAAAAAGATGATGCTTTAGCTAATCTGGCTGAAGAATTGGAAAGGGATTCCGCGGTTCTCATTGATCCAGAATGGGACGCCAAAGAGCAAGAGGATTGGGTAAGGAAAGTGAGCGAAGACGCTGAAAAGGAGGCTTTATGCCTAGACCTTGAGAAATTAACACTCACCCCTTCTCCTATGCCCGAGATACCGCAGAACCTTGCTGTGTCGAAGATAGAGGACTTGAGCTTGCAGTTGTCTGATCTGCTCATAACAGAGGGGAAGAGCCTTCAGCAGCTGCGGAAGGATTTATCAGAGATTGAAGCTGAACCTTTTGATGTTGAAGAATTTATTGACTTCAATCCTGAGGCGCAAGAAAGTCATCCTAATGAAGCCGTTGCTGAGGCTAATATAGATGAATTTATGGAGGGAATTTGATGTATTCTTTGAAACATTGATGATTTTTTGTAATTATTTTGACCAAACATTTCTTGTAAGTCCGCATATGTCGCGGCAATTGACGATTCTTCAAAAGTCCGCGTATGTTGCGGCAATTAACACTTGCGTTTGTAAATATTTTTGCTATATATAGTTTGTCGTAAATATTATGGCCCTTTTTATGCTTTAGATTTTTGATTATTGATTTTTTCATATATTGCGGCATATTCCGCGACAGCAGCTTGAGACTAAGTTTTCTGAGCCCCATACTTAGAATTATTTTGAGATAGAGGACTATCTTAACGAGTCCGACTTATCGATGCGACGACCTGTTGATCATACCCCTTTTTAACTTAGAAAATATTTAGTTAAGGATCCTCATCACCTGGTCCGACTTATCGACATGACGGCTTGTTGATGATTCTAGTACTTGGAAAATTGTTTCCAATACTTGAACATTTTTGAAATAAGGAACTCCTAAGTCGGGGTCCGTCTTATCGATATGACGACATCACGCGTGTTTGATGAAAACACTTAGAACAATTTTGATAAGGGACCCTTTTTCAGGGTCCGACTTATCGATGTGACGACCAGGTGTGCTTGGTGAAAATACTTAGAACAATTTTGAATAGGTACCCCTTTTTTAGGGTCCGACTTATCGACTTTACGGATTAGCCTCAATTAGGTGTTGAATTTAAGGCAATGTGCAAAATGATTAATTTTACCATGTACGTCTGGTAAACATGTCGTAACATCAAGTACGTCTGATGTCTCGGAAATTGTAAACTCAATGACTTAAAATAGATATGTGATCAATAATCCGAATGAAATAGATAAATGTTAAGAACATACAAATTTTGTTGAGAATTGAGACATCCTGAATGTCTAGATTATTAGGAACATAAAGAGTAATACTATGGTGTCGCGGATAGTAATGATTGATGACAGCTGGTGAGATAGGTAGTATAGCCCCTTGCATATTGGCTTAAATGAAGAACTTTTTCAAGTGATCTCCATTCCACGGCCGTTGGAGCTTTTTCCCCTTCATATCTTCTAACTCGAATGTGCCTGGTACCACGGTACGAATGATTTTGAATGGACCATCCCAGTTAGCCCCAAGTTTACCTTTCTCTACGATTTTACCCGTAGCTTCAACCTTGCGGAGCACAAAGTCACCTTCCTTTAATGCCCTTGTCTTAACATGACGATTGAAAAGCCGCGTCATGCGTTGCTTTTGGGCTATAGACCTCAACAATGCGTTTCCCCTTGTCTCGGGAAGTAAGTCAAGATTCACTCCCTTTGCCTCAATATTGTCATCATAATTGTAGAAGGTGATTCGTGTTGAAGGCATACCTATTTCAACGGGTAATACGGCTTCTGACCCATAAACTAGAGAGAACGGAGTGTGACCTGTTGCTTCTTTAACAGTTGTACGACTGGCCCATAATACTCCAGGTAACTCTTCATCCCAAGTGCCTTTTGCTCCTTCTATCTTCTTTTTGATGCCATTCAAGATTTCCTTATTCGCGGACTCGACTTGGCCATTAGTCTGAGGTCTGGAAACGGAACTAAAGCGGATTTGAATGTCGAACTTGTTGCAATATTCCACGGTATGCTTACTGATGAATTGCCTTCCATTGTCCGTGATTATGACTCTTGGTATGCCATATCTCGTAATGATATTCCGCCATATGAATTGGCATACCTGTTTATCTGAGATGGTGCTTAAGGCCTCGGCTTCAACATATTTTGTGAAATAGTCGATAGCCACAATAACAAACTTTCTCTGTCCTTTGGCAGGAGGGAATGGTCCGAGGAGGTCCATCCCCCATTTGTCAAAGGGTAGAGCAGCTTGGATACTAGATAGATAGTTGGAGGGCTTCCTATCTATCTTGGAGAAATATTGGCATTTTTCGCACCGTTTGATTACATCCTCCGCGTCTTGCCTCAAGGAAGGCCAGAAGTAACCGCTTCTTAGAATTTTGTTTATGACTGTCCGCGTTCCCTGATGAATACCGCAGCCTCCTTCATGAATCTCGCGGATTATGTAGTTCCCTTCCTCTGGAGTTACACACTTTAACAGTGGTTGGGTATAAGACTTTTTATACAAGGTGCCTTCATATACCTCAAACCATTTCGCCTTCTTTTTTATTACCGCAGCTTCGGTAGGATCTTCAGGTATAATTTTGTGCTGTAAGTATTGGATGTAAGGATCCATCCAAGACTCGGATCTATCCACCGGATACACCATAAGATTGATGCTGGGATTAGGCAGTATTTCCCACACAATATCTCTAGCCGCGGTTGTTTCAGCCGAACTGGCGAGTCTTGCGAGGGAGTCAGCCTGTGCATTCTCGGACCGAGTGATATGAGACAAGGTAAATTTTTCGAACTTCGTGATGAAATCTTTAACTTGGAGCAAGTACATTTTCATACTTTCATCCTTAGCTTCAAATTCACCATTTACTTGTGCCACAATAAGCTGGGAGTCTGAATAAGTGGACAAGACCTTAGCCCCGGCTTCATAGCATATCTTTAGCCCCAGCAGGAGTGCTTCATATTCGGCTTCATTGTTTGAAGCCGCGAATTCAAACCGGACAGCTCTCTCCATGCGAGCTCCAGCAGAGGAGATAATAAGGAGTCCTGCCCCACTTGCAATTTTGGTGGAAGAACCATCCACGTACAACTTCCATTCCTTATTGGGATCCAGAGCAGTAGGAATGGTAGTTTCAGCGATAAAATCAGCCAAGGCTTGGGCCTTAATGGCTGTTCGCGGCTCGTATTCTATTCCAAAATCGGCCAGTTGATTCGCCCAATCAGTGATACGGCTGGATTGATTTCTTCCTTCTAAGATCTTCTTCAGGGGTTGATTGGATCTGACAATAACTTGATGTGACTGGAAGTAGGGTTTCAATTTTCGACTTGCCATCACAACAGCATATAAAACCTTCTCTGATTCCGAATAATTTTTCTCTGAGCCGCGATATGCATGACTTACATAATAGACGGGGAGCTGGACTTTTTCCCTTTCCGCGATCAGCACCCCCGAGAGAGAATATTCAGAGACGGCTACATATAAAACCAAAGTCTCTCCGTCAAGGGGCGAAACTAATTTAGGAAGGGAGGCCAAGTATTCCTTGATTTGATTGAAGGAGTCCTCGGCTTCTTCTGTCCACTCAAACCGCGTCTGTTTCAGCGTTTTGAAGAAGAGGGAGCATTTATCTGCTGATTTGGACATAAATCTGCTTAATGCCGCGATACATCCAGTCAATCTTTGCACCTCCTTGACCGAGGTTGGAGACTTCATATCCATTATGGCCTTGATTTTGTCAGGGTTGGCCTCGATCCCCCTCTCGTCTACAAGGAAGCCAAGACATTTGCCTCCTGTGACCCCGAACACACATTTTTCCGGGTTAAGCCTCATCTGATGTTTGCGTAGAGTGAGGAATGTTTCTCTTAAATCCGCGGCATGATCTTTTGCTTGTTTACTTTTTGAGATCATATCATCCACGTACACTTCCAGATTGCGGCCTATCTGTCCTTCAAAAACTTTGTTCACCATTCTTTGGTAGGTTGCTCCCGCATTTTTTAAGCCAAAGGGCATCACTTTATAGCAATATACCCCGGCATTGGTGATGAAGGCCGTATGAGGTTGATCTTCACGTGCAAGAGGGATTTGATGATATCCCGCGTTGGCGTCCATGAAGCTCAGTAAGGCGTGGCCGGCTGTAGAGTCCACTAAACGATCTATCTTAGGCAGGGGATAGTCGTCTTTTGGACAAGCTTTGTTGAGATCAGTGAAGTCCACGCACATACGCCATTTCCCGTTCGGCTTTTTGACGAGGACAACGTTGGATAACCAATCCGAGTATTTGCATTCCCGGATGAACCCAGCCTTGAGTAGTTTAGCCACCTCCTCCTTCGCGGCTTCTATTCTTTCTTTTCCTTGGTGACGCAGCTTCTGCTTCACCGGCTTATATCCCTCTTTGATGTCAAGTTTGTGACACATGACATCAGTCGGGATACCTGGCATCTCTTCAACCAAGTAAGCGAAGATGTCGCGGAACTCAGCTATGGTCGCTAAGACATCGCGTCTCTCGGCTTCGGGAAGGTTTTTGCCGATTTTAACTTTCTTCCCTTCGAACACATCGACCTCCTCGTGCTGCTCCGAGGGCCGCGGTTTGGAAGGGGCGTTGGTATCCTCTGTGTAAATGGTCATAACGGAGGAAGGTTCTGGCCGTTCTCGTTTGGAGGGAACCATGGAGATAGGTTCTTGTTTGAGGGTATTGATGAGGCACTTTCTAGCCGCGACCTGGTCTCTCTTTAATATCCCTACTTTCCCATCGTCTTGCTCGAATTGAAGGAGCAATTGATGAGGGAGAATTGCCGCTTTAAGTTTGTTGATGAGAGGGAGCCCCATGATTGCATTGTAAGGGAATTTGAGGTCGACCACGGTGAAACGAACTGGCATCGTCTTGCAGCCGTCTTTTTCCCCTACACGAACCGGTAGAATTATGGTTCCCAGAGGTAGAACTTGATTTCCACCAAACCCTATCAGCGGTTTATCTAGCGGCTGTAAATGTTTTTCCTCGAATTTCATTTGCCGGAGGCATTCCATGGTGATGAGGTCTGCAGTGCTACCGGTATCCACCAGAACCCTCTTGACCTTCATTTGCCCGATTTTTATTGAAACGACCAATGGATCGGAATGAGGCTGTTGGAGTTGTTGAGATACCGCGGCATCAAACTTCATCGTGGGAACTGGTGAAGAAATTTTTGGTGGTCCTTTCAGCAAAGTGTGGACACTATCCTTCGCAGCACGGATAGTCGGGTATTCCTCGGAATAACCCCCACATATGAGATGAATAGTCCCCCGGGTGTTGGAACTATCCCTTCGCGTTTCTTCTTGCCTAGGGGAACCCCTCCTTTGACGCCAGTTGCGTCTTTCTGTATCTTTTTTGTAGTCCTTGACTACAAACCTTTCCAGCTTCCCCTCGTCAGCCAATTGATATAATATCCGTTTTAATTCGCGGCATTGTGCTAAGGTGTGACCGTGTTCTTTATGGTAGTCACACCATAGGTTGAAATTACGGCGGCTTGACGGAGTGGTGGTTGGAGCCGGTGCTGGTAGTTCATCCCGTATGGCATAGAAAATATCCCGACGGTTTATGTTGAAGAGTGGATCATTTCCGCGGTCCAGGATGTTGCGGGATCTGGAACCCTCTTCCGCGGAATATACCTGTCTGGATCGGGGAGGCCCCATGTTTGATGGCCCAGCGCGTTCCGCTTGCCGCGGCACGTGATTTCTATCCCTGGGGACGTATTCTTCTCGGCCCCTTTGAGGAGGACGTGGTGGTAGATGGTCCCTTCGATCAGACCTACGTTTCTTGGGATCATGGGCCTGACAAATTTCGGATGCCGTGACATAGCTTTGGCATTGTTTCATTGCCTCGGCATAGGTTTTCACTTGGCTCTCCACCAACTGAAATTTCAACTTCTGAGCCTTCATCCCATTGATTAGAGCATTCAAGGCTACAGATTCTTCCAACTCGGTGACCTCCAACACCGCTTCATGGAATTTCTTCAAATAGGAGGCTATGGATTCCCCTTCCTGCTGTGTTATGCTGAGCAGATGGAAGTTGGATTTCTCTTGCCTCCGAGATGCCACGAAGTGGCATAAAAATTTGTCTTCAAGTTGGGCGAAGGTACGGATACTTCCGGGAGGAAGTGAGGTGTACCATGTCAGCGCAACTCCTGAGAGGGTGATGGGGAAGAATTTACATAGCAGAGCTGACTCCGCGGTATAGAGCAGCATTAGGTTCTTGTAAGCCATGATATGTTCTTCTGGACATTTTGTGCCGTCAAATGTCGCCATATTTGGAACTTTAATTTTCGCCGGATTAGGGGTGGCCAGTACTTCCGCGGCTAGAGGAGAGTTGATCTGAATAGAAGCTTCCGCGGGAACCTGACGGGATTCCTCCGGTTGTTTCCCAATCGGGGTGTGATGATGACTTGAGCCTGTATGAGACATTTTTCTTTCCTCTCGTTTTCTATCGATTAGGCTCTGAACCGAGTTTGACATTCTTTGTCGCTTCTCCTGGAGAAAGGAACGGGCATCACGAGAAGCGGTTTTGGATTTCTCTTCTCGGGAGTCCCGTCGTGAGCGACTGTCGTGGGTTTTCGACATTTCCCTTCTTCTTTTGTTTCTCCTGCTGGAGCGAGATGCGGCAGTATCTTCACTCCGTGATACTTGAGAGTTAGGCCGTGGTTGCGGATTAACTCGCTCTTGCAAGTTCCTTATTTGATTTGCCATCTCATCCATGGTTTGTTGCGGAACTGGGTTCTGAGTGACAATAGCGCGCAGCTGTTCAGAGAATGTTGCTGTAAGGTTTTGTGCAAGTAAGTCCAGATCACGACGGGTCACGGCCTGGTTGGCTTGACCTGCTGAAGTGTCTGTATCAGTACTTTGCACGGTAGCGGTTTGAGTAGTGTTCTTCTTGGGAGCCATGACCTTTTGATCGATTCCCCACAGACGGCGCCAAACTGTTTCTGCGAAGAAACTTGAGTTGATGTTACTGCTTGAATTCACCTGAAGAGGTGGTAATGAAGGAACTGAATCGCCTTGTTGTAGGTATTGTGCGGTTTCGTCTGTTGCTGTGACCTGCACACAAGTTAGCCTAACCCGGGATGTGATCTCCCGGAAGGGCACTCCGACGCTCAAGTCAGTAAACAGAAATAATAATATGATTGATATATGAAAAGTAAAGATTTAGGAGTATAAGGGTTGTGAAGGGATGATGATTGGAGGTGAATAGGGAGATCACGGAATTTGTGTTTGAGTGTAGTGTAATGAATTAGTGGGAGATTGCTAGGTTAGATGATAAATAAATCAGAAATTCTCCTTTTTATACTTGAAGAATGAGTATTTTTAGGAGATAGTGGGGTAATAAGATAATGGGAGATCATGGGAAGGTGGTTGCTATTTTTAGAATGTTGACAGTTATTTACTTGGAGACCAAGCAAGGTAGTTTAAGAAATCTGGAAGTCAAAGTCAACAAATAATAAAGAGGGTACAAAGGTCATTAATGATAATAAATTAATTAAATAACATAAATAAATATTACCATGACAGTGGGTTAATCTCAAACTTAGTTTTAATATTCCATTCCTTGGAATAATAAAGGTACGCAAACTTGGTCCTATAATTTCTTTGGTTGTCAGGTAAGCCGTGGACTATCTTCAGTCCGCGACGATGGGTGAAACTTATCCATCCACAACCATGCTGTTGGGAATTACACAACCTAGCCCTGAATATATGTCTGAAGGCTGTAAGAGTAGGGGGAACTCCTAAAACTTTGCATAGAATTAAAAAGGCAACTATGCAACCCCAAGCGTTTGGGTACAACTCCGGTACCGAGACATCTAACAATTCTAACATCTCTCTACAAAATGGGTGCAAGGGAAATCTAAGTCCTAATTCAAAAGCTGGCAAGTATACCGCTATACAATGGGGTGGGGGAAACCTAGCAGTATCATAGTTTCCCGGCACCAATAAATTATAGTCATCAGGGATACCGAATTTGTGCATTATGTCTTCCCTGCGCTTCTCCAAGTTTTCCTTTGTTGTCACATCAACAAAATAGTTCAAAGGGCCCCCATTTGGGATGTAGAATGGTGGTGGGGGACGCACCGCGCTTTCCCTGCTAGTGGACTCGCTTGATCCCTCCATTTTCCCGGTATCTACAAGCAATAACCCCTCTAAATCAGGATTTATTCTTGGTAAGTAGTTGGGCAAAAAAGCTACACTCACTTCCCATGGCGCGACTTGTGGTTTATCCGCGACATATATAGGGGAAACAGAGGACTCCCCAGTCTTTATTGATTCAAAGTGAGGGGTAATCTTTATTTCGCTACTTTCATCCGAGTCTTTTTGAGGAACTTCAGTAGTTATTACTTGGTCACAAGGGGCTAAAGGGGGAAATCTTTGGTCCAAAGTGTTAATATCATTGTTAGTCGCGGATTTATTGTCAGCCATAATCAAAATAAATTAGCAGTTGATATTTGTCAAAGATTAAAGTTAAGTTCATATATATATTCAAGTCCTTATGAACAAATGCAAGTTATGATGAACAACATATGAACAGTTTGAAGATATTCAAGTAATTTCAAGATCAAGTTTGAATACCTTTGAAGATCTTGAAGATTTTTGTCAGAAGTTTGAAGATTTATGTCAGAACTTTGAAGATCTGATAAGAAATTTGAAGATCTTTGATGAATTTACTTGGAAATTTGAAGAAGTTTGAGGAATTCTCAGAGTCTCTCTCTCTACTTTCTCTCACTAAGAAATAAGTTAAGAAAATGCAAATGAAGTGTGGTGAGAGAAATTCTTCTAAGTCTTGCTATTTATAGAAACATTTATTGCTCAACTACCTCATTAGGAAGGGTATTTTCATAATGTTCAATTAGTTGGAAGTCAGTTAACGCATGCCGCGACATCTTTCTTTCTAAAGGTGTCGTGAAGTCGATAAGTCGGACTCCTTTGTAGAGACAGAAAATGGAAATTTTGTCTAAGTATGGAGACAATGGTAAGATCAGGTTGTATTATTGATAATACGGACTCCTAGGGTTATCTCTTTTGGTAATTTTGTCTAAATACTTAGAGGTGTCCGTAGAGTCGATAAGTCGGACTCTCTAATTGAGGTCCTTTTCCAAAAATATTCTAAGTATGGATGATGTTTCCGTAAAGTCGATAATACGGACCCTCTAACATATTGGAAAAATGCTAAAATATTCTAAGTACCCAAAAGAAAGTTTCCATTTTCGAGTCCGACTCATCTATGTGACGACACCTGCCGTGATATCGATCATTCGGACTGCTGTAAAGGGAATGGGCGATATGAATTTGTCTAAGTGTTGAAAGAAGTATTTTCAGTTGCCCTTGTCATGGCATGTCGCGACATTCTAATGATGGGATAATTCTTAGAGGAATTCATGACCTTGTCGTAGGGTCGATGAGTCGGACTCTCTTTGGTGCCCCAATTCTAGAAATTTTGGTTAAGTTATGGTCAATTATTTTATTATACCGCGGTATATTGAGGATAAAAGACAATTTCATACCGCGTCATCATTAGTAAAGCTTCATCTGTGAAATGGATAAAAAGGATCCTCATGAACTTGGGCTAAGTTCATATGTGTCGTGATATCGATAAGACGGACTCCCATGTGGGGTGTCCTGGGTAAAAATTGTTCTAAGTTAAAAAGTCTTCTGACCTTACTTGCCAAGCCGTGGAATGTCAAGAGAACTGCAGTGATACAGTATGTTCCGCGGCATCGTGATGTGGATGGAGCCTGTCTTTTATTGTAACATATTCAAGGAAATGATTAATCCTTATCTGGTCGTGAAGTCGATGAGTCGGGCTCCCCACTAGGGGGTCTCCTATGAAAAATTTTCCAAGTATTTTTAGCATATCTTCCGCGACAAGAGTGTAAGGTCTGTAACCTCCTCCTATGTCGCGACTTCACCAAGTAAATGGGTGAAATTCCGTGAACTAGATAATACGGACTCTGAGGAAGACATCTTTTTTGCAAAAATGGTCTAATGAAAAATTGTTTGTATGAAGGCCATTTATGTCGTGACATTGATAACTCGGATTCCTTGGTAGGGAGTCTAGGAGAATATTGGCTAAGTAATAAGTAATTTGCCCTTCCGCGGATATGGCTTTATGATTTCTAGCTCTGGGGTATTTCTATAAAAATCTGCGGCACATGCAACATGAATAGTAAAAATGTATATGTATGGTAGCCGCCAAGTCGATCATACGGACTCCCCTTATGGCTGGAAAAACAGAAATTTTTCTAAGTATGGAAATATTGAATAACCTTGGTTCTAAGCCGCGGAAGGGTTGATCAACAGAGGTCGCGATATCGATAAAACGGATTCTATATATATGAATCCAGGTCATTGTGTTCCTTTAAGGTTGGTTTTTTGGCATTATGTCGCGGCATGTCGAGATTTTCCTAAGTGTTGGTTTTGAACAAAAGCCGCGGCATGTTAGTCCGGATGTCGCGGCATGGTTGAATGCTTGGGGCTTCTCTTTTTAATCTACAGTTCCGCACAAAGCAATATATTTCGCGTTATCGGGGCTCTACATTTTCCTTTGTGCGTGGGGCTAAATGTCATGGTAATATTTATTTATGTTATTTAATTAATTTATTATCATTAATGACCTTTGTACCCTCTTTATTATTTGTTGACTTTGACTTCCAGATTTCTTAAACTACCTTGCTTGGTCTCCAAGTAAATAAATGTCAACATTCTAAAAATAGCAACCACCTTCCCATGATCTCCCATTATCTTATTACCCCACTATCTCCTAAAAATACTCATTCTTCAAGTATAAAAAGGAGAATTTCTTATTTATTTATCATCTAACCTAGCAATCTCCCACTAATTCATTACACTACACTCAAACACAAATTCCGTGATCTCCCTATTCACCTCCAATCATCATCCCTTCACAACCCTTATACTCCTAAATCTTTACTTTTCATATATCAATCATATTATTATTTCTGTTTACTGACTTGAGCGTCGGAGTGCCCTTCCGGGAGATCACATCCCGGGTTAGGCTAACTTGTGTGCAGGTCACAGCAACAGACGAAACCGCACAATACCTACAACAAGGCGATTCAGTTCCTTCATTACCACCTCTTCAGGTGAATTCAAGCAGTAACATCAACTCAAGTGTCATTACACAAGTAAAGCATGTGTGTTTATTCATTCATTAATTATAATAAAGCATGTTGCAATGGTTGAAGAGTTGCCAAGTGTCGAGCTTTATTAGTCATCACTTATTATGAAGAGTTAGAGTGATAATTCTTTATGTTCTGAAACAAATTATGAAAATGAGAGCAAAGAAAAATGTGGAGTGTGGTATTGGACTCTCTTTATTGGTATTAAGTATGTGACCATAATATGACTTCGTATATGATGTTGGCTACGAAAGATAATCAATATTGAAGATCGGTTTGATGCACCTTCTGAAGGGTTATTAGATCCGTAGAATGTTACCAAATCAACTTTAACTGACTAAAAATTTTAGTCCTTATTTTGAAGTTCGGTTTGATGTACTATCTAAAGGATTAGATGACTCGTAGAAAGTTTCCAAACTAGCTCCAGCTAAGTGGTTTCGGTCTAAAGATATTGATCCACATATTGCCCAATTCAATGTATTTGTTGGAACCATGTATGATCGGATAGTGGTTCAAACTCTCTACATCAGATCCCTGGAAAACAACCTACAGTGACGACTGTATTGGTTGGATCCGGGTACGATCTGATTATGGTTCAAACTCTCTACATCGGATCCCTGGAATACACCTACAGTGACGACTGTATGGGTTGGATCCAGGTATGATCTGATAGTGGTTCAAATCATCTACCCGTGAAAGAACCATCTTAGATGACTCGATACATGGAGAAAAATGTCACCATCGTCTTCTAATGAATTGCTACATAAAGGGTGCAAGTCTTTGATTAGTATTGCCAAGTGAAGAATATTATATTAATCTGATGATGATCCTATGGTCATTCTTGCTTTTATTCATCAACATATATCGGGTGTTTCGAATTTGTTATATTCATGGGTAATTATGAAAGGTGATCAAGTACGATATTGGCATATATTAAAAGAATTATTTATTATATCTACGTGGGAATTCAACACTTCACCATTCTTATTATATTGGGTCTTACTTATATATGATTATCAATGACAAATATATAAAGTCATTTGAACTTTCACCTAGTATGAAAGTCATTTATTATTATTGAAGTTCCGCAACTTGGACTTTATTTGTCATGTTGTGGAATCATCTAAGCTTTCACTTAGTTTGAAAGACATATTATTATTTAAGTCCCAAAATGATTGATTTTGGGCGATATTCATCTTCATTATTAAACTTTCACCTTGTTTGAAAGTGGAATCTTTGCGAATGTCACCTAGTTTGATAACTTGGACTAATATCATCGGTCATAGTATCAGTGTTTTCCGTACTTTCAGATTGCATTTTTATTTAATGCAAGAAATTCTTTGAGATCCATTATTGATCTAGATATGTCAGACGTACTTGACATATTATTCTCTAGAGTTCATTAAAATCACCTGTCAGACGTACTTGGCAGCATTTCAAAGAATCATTTAAACATTTACAGTCCATTATTATCGATCAGTTAGTCTAAACATCAGACGTACTTGATGTTTCAACACTAACAGCTTGCCAGACGTACTTGGCAACCAATCAGTATTCAATATTTAATATTTAGTATTCAATATTCAATATTCATCAATGTTCAAAGGATTCACTAGTATGATTCCTTATCTAAGTCCCGGGTGATTGACGGCTGGGCAATGCGGACCTATGTCCGATCAATATTCAGCAATGCAGACCTATGTCCGATCAATATTCAGCAATGCGGACCTATGTCTGATCAATATTCAGCAATGCGGACCTATGTCCGATCCATATTCATCAATGCGGACCTATGTCCGATCAATATTCATCTTCAAAGGATTCACATAGTATGACTCCTTATCTAAGTCCCAGGTGATTGACTGCTGGGCTATATCATTATATCACGCTCAACAACCGAATTATCTTATCGGGCTCTAAGGCTACATATTTATTATTCTTGGGGCTTCAACCAAGCATGGACTCATCGAGGTATATTTATTTTCCGCATAAAGATTGATGCCCTCGCTACATAAAATTACCTCCTCTATCACTCTTCATGCGTGGGGCTAATGTTACGGGGTCAATTATTATCCCGTAATTTATTTAGTCAAATCATAACCGCCACATAACTACCCATTAACCGATGATAACCTCCCCTCTACACAAGCATGATCACCATGTATTATCATGAACGAGGTAACTACCTCGATAATTTTTCTATAAATACAACATTCATTTACATGATAAAGGTACACAATTCTACCCTAATACAAAATTTACACTTATTACATCTATGATTCCCGGTCTGACTTAAGCATCGGAGTGCCCTTCCTGGACATAGGCCCCCGGGTTAGTTTTCCTTGTGGTTGCAGGAACACCCTACGCGGAGGTCAGATCATCTTAATTTCCTTAATTTAAAGGTACTTTCTACTTAAAGTCTCTTTTATATATTCGACCGTTTCATTACCGAAACAGTATATGTTTGGTGTTATAATAAATTTGAAAAAATTCATGCGAAAATGGACAAAAAATTCAGAAAAAATTGAAAACCATAATAAAATAAATTCGAAAAAAACTCACTTTGAAGATGAGTAGATAATCTTGAGATACAATAATGAAAATGAAAAGATTTAGAAGTTTGAATACCAAAAACTGAAAAGAGAAATTAATAAAGAGGAGAGAGAGAGTAGTGAGAGAAGAGGAAAAGTAATTATTAAAAGAGGAAAGTTGAAAATCAAATGACTATTTAGTTATCATTACATTTTCAATTTTTTTTTTAATTAATTTAAATATTAGAAATTGAAAACTGATTTGTATTTGGGCTGATCCATAAAATTGTGGTCTATAGTATAGACCGTCTTTTGTAAGATATTGTGATTAAAATATTGAAAGCAGGCATTATGAATACGGTAAATAAGCATTAAGGATAATGTAAGTAAGCATTAAGAATACGGTAAGTAGGCATTAATCTTTGATGGACTAGGCTTGAGATCATCTCTCAAAGAGACGGTCTCTCAAGAGAATAGTTGTAAGTGAATAGCGACAAAATAATAATTGTAATTAATGGGTAGAATAGGAGAGAGTAGTAAATAAATAATATTACTTATTTTTTAATAAGTTATGGAATGAATAATTTTTTCAAAAACTATATAATGAAGAATGATATGGTTGACCTTTTTTGGATAAGTAGTTTTTTATTAAAGGAACTAAAATATGCCAAAAGTCTCGAACACATACGCTACAGTATAAAACCTCCCTTAAGGATACAAGACATTGTAGTATATGTCATTACATCAAAGCCACCAAAACATAGCATACGGTGGAAATTGATACAAAAAGTACTTCTAAGCTTCCTAGAATGATTAGATGAGTATGCCACCAAGTCCTAGCTTCTTGCCAAAATATTTGAGTAAACTCACATTTGACAAACAAGTGGTCAATATTTTCTCTTGCAATTCACACGCTATGCGCAACTGTTTGTGTCGTCCTTCAAAATTTCAATTCAATGTAATCTTTCTCTTTTGTTGATATTCCCTTGATACACCAATCTTGGATGAGAGCTTCAACCAAGAACAATGCAAACTCTTCTCCAAGGAGTTAAGAATCTAAACTCAACAATGCAACCAAAACAACCTCTAATATGGGTTATGACATACTTTCCCTCGGAACAAGACACCTTAATTTACCTTACCAAGAGGCCTTCTTCTCACACTTTGATCAAGGTTCACTCCCTTGGTCTTTATGGACAATGACATCTAAGCATAATATGATGGTTGGTTTCTCAATAGTAACACCACAAGTGCACGGTGTAGCGTAGTATGCTTAGCAAGTACAAGTCAAATCCAAAGGGATTGGGGGTTAAGTCATTGGTTTCTCAATCGATTGGTGAGTTCAAAAACGTATAATATGATGGTTTGTGATATAAACAGCTAAAGCAAACAATTAAAATACTTAAAAGAAAACTAAGCATAAAAGTACATAAGGATGCGATAAACTAAAGCAAGGATAGAATAATCAATAAGCTAAACAGGCAAACGCTAGGTTGATAACTAGTTTTTAGCACGTCGTTGATTGATACTAAGAACCTAGTTAAGAAAACCATATTTATAATACCCTAATACAACTACGGGTAGTGTAGAGTTAATTCGGAGATCGAACCACGAGGACAAGGTGAGCAAGACTAAGGACTTGACGTAGGGAGATTTAAGAGTGAAAGGGTGTATGACTAAACTGTGAAAGTAATAAACAAGCAAATATAAAACTAGGGATAAATGATAGGAAACAAACAGGTGCTATGGATCACCTTCGGTTCTATTGTCTCATGGAAAGCTAGGTCAAGGGAGATGGAACTGTAATTGATCGAGACACTCAAGATAGCAAAGGGAAGTTGATGACCTTATATGCCACACAAACGACCCATGATCGCCCAATGTCTCTTAAAGAGTGGCAGGAAAAGATTTGAATCGAATATCAATCAATCAATCAACATCAACCTCAACCCTAACCTAATACATAAAGGACAAGCACCAAACCTAAGGTTTCACCAAACCAAAACCCCCTAAGAGACCTACTCACTCATGCTAGAGACTACTAAAACAAAGCAAATAAATGAGAACATGATTGCAAACATTAAGAATAAGAAATGAACCAACAAGAAACAAGAACAAGGAATAAATGAAACTACCAACTGCTCTAGAAAACAATAAATAAAGTGAAAGAAATATGGAAGAACAAGTAAACAATAAATTAAGCAAATACTCAAAGCAACTGTAAAGAAAGCAATAAAGAGCAATAAATTAAAGTATTGAAAGACAAAAAAGAAAATAAAGAAGAAATAAATGTACATAAAAAAAATCCTGAATGAAAGAACAAAAGGAATGTAAAGATATAAAGCTTGAATGTAAAGTGAAAGCAAAAAAATTCTACACTAGAGCATAAATGAAGATAAAAGCAATAAAATTGATGTTTAAATTTGAGAGGGAATCTCTCGATGTAGGCATGAGCAATACAATCATAATAGGGGGGGTATTATAGCCTAAGAGTATCATGCCTTAAAAGCCCAAAATGTCCTACGGGAATAGGTTTGCGAAGAAATCGATTTGCGCACATTTTAATACCCATTCGACCGAATGGCATGGGCTATTCGCCCGAACCATCATCCATTCACCCGAAGAGGCATGATTCGGGGAAAGCAACAACTTTTGAGCATCAGTATTGAGGCTTTGAATCCATTTGCCTGAACAATGGTCTCCATTCGACCGAATCATCTGTCATTCGCCCGAATGGGCTCATCCTTCAACCAAAACAAAAACTTCAAGCGAGACGTTACCTCCATTTGACCGAATGAAGTGTTGGTCGCTCACTGTTCTACATTTCTTTGCTTTGTTGATTAGTGAACACTCTCAATGGCTTTCGAACTTTGTAAGGCGTTGGGGAACGAATTGATTTGTAATTGATGAATGAACAAATGTGACCCATAGTTAGGGCTTCTATTGAAAGATGAAGTCATATAAATCTTTATTTACCTCAAAACATCAAACATATCTATCGGATCTCACGCTCTTATGATTTGTAACTGCCGATCATAAGGACTACCCAGACATGTAAGGTCTACCAGCTAGACTAATAACTGGCTTTGATGATCTAACAGAGAAATATATGAACCACATAGCCGGTGCTGCCTGATCAAAGTAATCACCAGAGATGTTGACTGTAGAACAACACAAGATGAAACTTTACGTGAATATATGCCGAGATTTGAAAATAAAGCCTTCAAGTTTTAAATCTAGAGGAAAACATCTTAACCTAAGTAGAGTAGTGATGTATAGACCCGTCACATATGCTTTTTTGAAAAAATTGACCCGTCATTTAAGAAGCGGGTCGGCGGGTCAACGGGTCGGGTCAAGCGGGTCGGATTTTTTTGAACACCCCTAATAAAAGGGTAATTTTATTTTTGTACAATATAATTACCATTCATTTCTTGGATAATAAATAGTGAAATTTGTCTGCACTTGCTTTTTGTTTAATAATTTCTTATTTTTAGATTTTTTTAGCATATTTAGTTGTTTTTTAATTTGATATATTTTTAAACTACACTCATTTGTATCTTAAAATATAAATATGGTGCATTTTTTAATTTGAAAATCCTTATGATTTTACTACAATTTTTTTTGCCTGTTTTATGTCTTATTTTTTATTTGTTAATTTTTTAGTTTAGATATATGATTTAAACTGCTCTCATTTTGTGCTTTTTAATATGCTATAGTGTTTGATTTCAGATAGCCCAATATCCTTATAATTTTACTATATTTTTGTTGATGAAAAAATCCTAACCACTTTATCTAATTTTCACTTACATATATATTTCCTGTCATTTACACAATTTAAAAATTTTTTGTTTCCTTAACCCAAATTTATAGCTTTTTCTATATTTCTATCTATACTCTATATCTATATCTATCTATTCTATACAATAAAAAACATGCAAAATTTTGTTGTATTCATTTCTTGGACAATTAATAGTGAGTTTACTATATGCATTTATTTTTTCAAGTTTCTGATTTTTAAAAATTTTTTGGCTTTTATTTTTAGTTTATTTTATGGAAGTATAATTCAAATTACACCCATTTTGTATCTTTTAATGTTGACTATTTTCTAATTTGTGATATTCGTATGATTCTGCTATTTTTTATTTTGCTTTTCTGTTTCTTATTTTGTAGTTTTATAATTTATTACTCCGTATTTTAGATAAAAGTATAATTTAAAATACTCTCTTTTCCTATTTTTATATATGCTACAATTTCTAATTTGAGATTGAGATAACCCTATAATTTTACTCCATTTTTCTTGATAAAAATTTCCCCACCATTTTTATCAGATTCTCACTTAAATATTTATTTTCTCTTTATGATGTCATTTGTATAATTTAAAATTTCTTCTCTCTTTATCCTATAATTTCAACGTCCAAGCAAAATTAAAATATTTAGTATAAATGTAACAATTTTACTAGGATAAAACAAACGGGTAATAAATAAACAGTACAAATTCTCAAATGAGACGATGTCACTGTCTATTGTGCTAACTTAATGTAAATTTACTTGTTAAAGTAATCATATATAGTCTTAAAATGACCACTTACAGTATTAAAGTGTTCACTACCATTTTTAATGTGTCAATTAGAGAAATGAGCTAATTATATGTATCCTGTCATGATGAGATTATCATAAAAGATTCATTGATTAATAAAAGTTAAAATAAAAATTAATATTATTTGTGTTATCATAATAATTAGTTAAGTCTGAAATTACAAATAATATTAATAATTAATAATAGAAGAAAAAATTGGAAGATAAAAAATTAGAGGACATTTATCTAAATTTGAAATTAAATCTTTGCAAAATAAAAAGTATCTGGCATTTTGAAACCATTTATTTCATAGATAATGAATAATGGATTTACTATGCACTTATTTTTTTATATCTTTTTAGATTTTTTTGTTTAACAAAAAATTAAGTAACATTTAAACTTGAAATTTTATGAAGGTAAATTATGTTGGAGGGAGATGGTTACAAAATTTAAAAGAAAAAGAGAGTGGGTTGTTGGTTATACAAGTAGGCTGTGGGAGTATAAATACAATTGATGGAAGGCTTATCAATTACTAGACCACACCAACAATACAATTGATGGAAGGCTTGTAAGCTTGTAATTGTAACATAACATTACAATTTACAATTTACAATTTACAATTTACAAACATTACAACTCATACTTCCATTTCTCTCTCATCTCCTTCAAAAATCAAATCTTCTCTCTCAGATCTCACTCCATTTTCTGTAAGCTATTTTCTCTTTCCTTCTACATTAAATGTGCTGAATATTTTGTTTTATTTTTGATGTAAGCCTTTTTGTTTGGATTATCCATTTTGGGTAATTGGGTTTTCTGGGTATTATTTAGTTTTCATAATTACAATGCTGCCAACTTAATTTGTATGTTCTGTTTTGATTTCAAAGATTTAAACTTTTGAAGATTTTGATTCTATTTTTGGATTACAGGGGATTTTAGATTATTCTTTTGAATTGGTTTGATTTGGGTAATTTGGGTAATTTTAAACTGATTAGTTGTGTTTTATTTTTTTTGATGGAAGAAAGTTGTGTGAATTGGTGATGGCTAGGCTGCCGACATCGCCCAATTGCACCATATTTTTGATTTTGAATTTACTAATATTGAAGGAACTACCTTTTCTTTTATGAAGCTGTAAATATTGAGGTGGGTGGTAAGAATAAGAATGGAGTTTCAGCTCATTGACATTCACAGTTTGTAAAATTTACTCGCTGAATTTAGGCCCCAGCATATGTTATATACTCTAACATTGTGCAAGTTATGGTTGTATATGTACGTTTTGTGTTATATCATAAACCTACTAGGTGCTCTCTTGATAAAAGACGGTCTCAAGTAAGAATCTTTGTTAACCTATACATCAACGTATTTGTTTTGAGTTCTCGGCTAATGCTTGACTTCTAGGATAATCTTATTTGAGAGACAAGTATAGAGGTATATAGGGATTTGCATTGCGAGCTACTGTAGTGTTTTGTCACCAGCAATAACCAGCCAAGTATTTTTGATTCTTGACTCACTTAATGCAACTTCACTTGTTGTCAAACCTAAACAAAAATACACTTGGAATGTATGCTATATATGATTCCATAAAAACTCCTTTCCGATCATACAAATCAGTACTGAATTGTTAGGTAAAAAAATGCCTTTTAAGGATTGTGTTAATGGAAAGTAAAATGTCTTTATTATGTGTTGGAGTTGGAGGATAGCTACACTCTTCAAATTTCAACTAGGTAGTTAGACTATCAGTTCAAAGAAATTGTCGCAATAAAAAAGTGTATGATTATCTTACCAATAATACGTTCTATTAATAAGCTTTTGCATAATCCCCAGCATCTTCATCACTTGTTTGTTGTTTTTTGGCCGTAGATGAAATTGTAGACTTTTCACTTTGCATTTGTAGTCTTACAGACGTAGTATTACAGTATTTGTCGGTTTATAATCTTAGTCGGTTGGCTTTACACTTTGCAGTAGTATGGGTATGGAAGTGAGAGATGCATGTATGGACAAAGAACCTGATGGTGTCATAAAATATTGTAGTGTTGCTTCCTCTGTTTTAAGTCATGAGAATGCACCAACTCATTGTGATGGCTCCGAATCAGAATCAGTTGAGCACGTTACTGGGAATTCTGAAGAGTGTGATGTAAAGGAGTGTACCCTAGAAAACTCAAGTGTGAATTCTCAAGTTTGTGAAGCTGGAAAACGTGAGGAGAAAGAGTTCCCCAGTACAGTTCACGATGGCCATTCGCAGGAAAAAGTCAAAGCTCAAAACATGAAAGCAAAGGCGGACGCAAGACCCAAGGTTTCACCGAAGGTTGCATCAAGACCTTGTGGTACAAATGGCCGGACTAACTGCACTGTTCCACAGCCATTTGCTTTGGCTACTGAAAAGAGAGCATCTATTCGTCCTGTAGAGCCTGAGACTGATGCAAATAAATCGTCACTGAAAACAAAGACTACACAGCCACCCATCAGTGTCAAGAAAAACCAGGTTTTTCTTCCCTTTAAATCATTATATTTCGACTATGCTCTTCTCTGACCTAGAAGATAAAACATTGCTAATGGTTTTTATGATGTGATCGAAGTAAAAGAAATACGAGAACTTTCCCATATATCCTTAGCTTAAGCCAATTTAAATCAGTTCTATTTGCGGACAGGACACTATCTTACACAGATTTTCCCATGTGGATAATAAACAAGAAAGCTTTAACGCATATGATGTTCTTTTGAACCCCTTTTTTGAGAGACAGAGAAAGTAGGCCATAATTAAGTAGCTGAAGATGGAGTGGTAAAACCAACCAAATCAGTTATCCCAGTGAGCGAGATGATGAATATGCCATTACATTCTCGTAAATAGAAGGTGAAAGAATGTTATCAACTACTATTTTCATCCTGTTTAGAAGACTTTGATCCAATATCATGTCAGACAAAGACTGCCAACCTCCCAATTTCATCCCTTTCTATAATCCTGCACGCACCCTGCATACGTTACATCCGCTGATACCAGGCTTTATAGGAACATTGAGCTTGGAAATGCCCGAATTTATTTTACTCATCCAATAGCCAAGCCTCTGGCACATCCCATGTGTTTGTAGTTTGTACTGTCTAATACTACCTGCTTAAAAGATAATTTATTCCCGAACTTCCAAAATCATCCCAAGTGGCAAGAATGTAAAATTTTAAGCTCTCTCACTACTTTATTTTTGTTTTTTATTTTCGACGGGAAAAACTTTTTAGAATGCAATGGAATGTTCCCATGAAATTTCTTGCAAATTTTTGTTAGCTCCAACAATCACATGTTCAAGATATCCGTGATTTTGCACTATGCTAAAGCATCTAATAATGTTAATGTTTACTCCTTTGTTACTTTTTAATCTGTTATTATACCTTTGCATCAGATTTCGGTAACTATATCAAAGAAACTGCTGCAACAAGACAACAAAAAACATCCTGATGAGGAAGATTCGAATTCTGGTGTTTCTGAGTATCCTGAGATTTCAAACTCATAATACATGTTTATGTAATTTTGTAGCATTTAAGTTATGTCATAGGTTATCCTTAATTGTTAACAGTGTTGCTCCATCTCTGAAGACTTCCAGGCCTAAAACAACTGTTGCATCAGCGCCTGTGTTTAGATCCACTGAACGTGCAGAGAAACGGAGAGAGGTAATTTCTGTAATCTTGAATCCAGATACTAATATGTAATCTGTGTTTAAATAAGACCGTTTGCCAATTGCCACTACGAAAAATCTAGCTTAACCTTGATCAAATTTTGTTGTTTAGTTCTATACTAAATTAGAGGAGAAACATCAAGCACTGGAAGCGGAGAAACTTCAAAGTGAAGCAAGAACAAAGGTACAAATACAATGTCTTTCCTCCATCTTGCTTCTAGGTTCCTGAGATATTGTCAAACTTCTTTGCATAACCGTCATTTTCTTTCTCTTCTTTGCAATTTGGATTTTTTTTATCTTGTCGTGTGAATCTTAGGAGGAGATAGAAGCAACTATTAAGCAACTAAGAAGGAATTTGATGTTCAAAGCCACCCCAATGCCAAGCTTCTATCACGATGGACCACCTCCTAAGCTTGAACTCAAGAAGGTATGTCATTGAACTTTTCTAGCTATCTATTAGCCTCAAATTAGTTTCTGTCCTCAAAGTCAAGTAAACTATTTGGCTATAAACTCAAGATCTCTCACTTGGACTCCTCAATCCATGTTCGGCGTTCATTGTTTTATCTATCATAGATCAAAACTAGACACCCTAAATCATTATGTTTGAGTGAAAACGACACTAGGATTCTCGGGCTGTCATCTTTTATGTATCAGACAGTGACAGTCACAAGGGTTATAGAGTCTATGTAACATAGATCAAAACTAGACTAATCCAATAACTAGATATGCGCAATGGGCCACATAAGAGTCGAATCAGGACCTCTTGGCCCGCTCCAACCCGGTTAGTGTGTTTATAAATTTGTTCTTTCAAATTTACCACATAACAAGCACGTTAGTTGAATTATGTCTTAGAACTTCATTACCGGTTCTTGCCAATTATAATTAGACTATGGACTAATATAAATTTGTAGTAATGCATGTCATAGTTCAAACAAAAAAATTAGACTTGTTTAACGCTGTTTTAAATCCGCTTAATTTGTATAAATATAGGGCCCATTTAAAGCGTGACCCAAAAGGCTCAGCCGTTTAAAGTCACATATTTAAGGGCTGGATATAGGACCTAGCCCGTTTAACGGGTCTTGTGACAAATATTATACAACAGAAAGAAATAATTACGTTGAAAGTTTTGATGTGTGATATACTATTTGTAGGCACCTTCAACTCGTCCAAAATCACCTAAACTTGGAAGGCGGAAGAGCTGCAGTGATGCTGTCAGCTTATCTCAAGGAGCCAAGGGAAAGAAAGTATCTGAAAAGGGAAATCGCTATAGTCTTGGCATTCAGAAAAGAAGTCCTACGGATGAGACGTTTGAAGACAAAGAGGAAATTGAACAAGAACATCATCAGTCAGTAATGAATCGAGCTATGGCGTGCTCTATGAATGGTGAGCATAATATGGGAATCCTGAGTCACTGATTATGAATAACTATAAGAACTAGGGATCCAAGTGTTGATGTTTACATTCTATTAAAGTTCTTTTTACACCCCTTGTTTTTATCTTGTGATTCTGTGAGGAAGATTGTATGTCTGCGTCAATTGTTTTGTGTGATGAAAAATTGTATATGGCTGATAACTTATTTCCTAATTTATAATGAGAGTTCATGTTATCATAACAATTTTCTATTGATCTATTTTTTCTTAATCACCCATTAGAAACATAACTACAACGAGTCTAATGGTAAGTAGGGGGTCGAACCACAAAGACAAGGGATGCTAGATTCTAAGCTTGATGTGAGAGGTTATATGGAAGGTTGGTTGATTGGTGAAGTAAAAAAAAGACAAGAATGAAAAGCGAAACTTAAATCAATGAAAGGCAAGTGGGAATGGACTAAGTCCACCCTACGAAGTTCAATTGAGAATAAAGATAAGTTAGGCAAAGGGTGATCGAACAACAATCAATCAAGACATTTGAGATTGCGAGAGAAAGTTGGTAACCCTAAAAATCACACGAACGACCTATAATCGCCCTAAGTCTGCTATGGAGTGGCAGGACAGTATTTGAATCAAATATCAATAAAGAAATAATCACCCTCAACGCTAATCCTAAACATTAAATACAAGACCAATCCTAGAATAGTCCACATAAATAAACTTACGAAGAAAGAAAATCCCGCAGAACTTGATTCCATTTGGCCGAATGGAGCACTCATTCCGTCGAATGAGGTACCATTCGGTCGAATGGGAATGTTATTCTCCCAAAACAGACGAAATTAAAGCAACATAGTGTTCTTGGCCTCTATTCGTCCGAATGGGTAGGTCATTTGTTGATAACAATACAAGACCTTGATAATGAAGTCAAGATCTTTAAACTATAAATATAAGCTATTTGGCGGAATAAGTTTGGGACTTGTTTTGAGAAATAAGATAAATACAGAATGTAAAGAGCAAGAATAAAGAACACAGAGGTGTATAGAGTTTAGTCCTTCAAAGGACCTAATCTCTACCTTTGAGGTTTTCCCTAGCTATTTGGATTTTGGCAAATACTCTTTATTCACTTTCACCAAGAGTTCTAGATACAAGTCTTAGAAGAAGGTCACACTTATCATTTAACAACTCTCCGTAGCCACAATGCAACCAAACTAGAGCATCTAACCATAGTGAACAAAAGATATTTTCCACTTTTTCTTTCTTACAATAAATCCAAATATTACAACTTCAGAACAAAAATTACTCTTATAAAATTAAAAGACAACCTATGAAGGTTTAATTTAATGTAGAGCTTTGCAAGTAATTCTATAAGTATGATTCTTTTAAAAACTTGAAAGACCTTAGCATTTAATATGTTGGTTGGTTCAAAGTTGTTAAAATCGTGATTCTACTTAGAATCGTTTGAAGAGGTAGAATCGAATCGGTAGAATCGAATCGTAGAATCGTACGATTCTACAAATAGACTTAAAAATAATAAAATATCTAGTTTCTTATCATTATTATCCAATTCAAAAGTATATAAATTTATGAATTAAAGTTTCTTTGACTTTATTTTTAAAAAAATAACAAAAACTTTCAATAAATAGTTTAAATCTACATACCGATTAAGAAATTTGTTTTCAAAAAGTTTTCATGATGAAAATTTGAAATTTATGTGCATATGTGAAAGAGATTAGTAAAATATGGTGCATAAGAAAAACTAAAAATAATTCATACTATATTAGCAGAATCGGATCGTTAAATCGTAGAATCGTAGAATCGTGTTATGATTCTACCTCTAAAAATTTTATTCCAACTAGAATCGTAAGATTCTACAACTTTAAGATTCTAACTGCGATTCAAATCGCTCGCTTGTTTTTGGATCGTAAAATCGTAGAATCGTAGATTAGAATCGCGATTTTAACAACCATGCCGTTGGTTCTTGACGTGTTGTTGGTTGTCTTCATCTTTCATGTTTAAATTTGAATAACCTTTGAAGCTTCAAATCCTTAACCGTAACTTGCCTTTACTGGATCCGTCGAGGCCTTGAAAATAGTCAACGTATCTTTGTATCATAGAAACTTTCCTAAAAAAAACATATTCGTCAGTTTCATTCGTATTTATTCTTGTAACTCATAACTGTTTTGTATCGAATCTAAAAAATAAATTAATAATTACATTTTCTGTTTAGGTATCCACAAAGGAATCGGCGATGGCAAGTACCAAATACGAAAATCCAAAATTACTTCAGTTGACGTTTTAAATTGGTTTTAGTTTTGTATTTTTTTGTTTATGGAATTCTATGCAATATCCTGACAATGAAATTTACACTAGTGGAAAAAACATCGTAGGCTGCGGTTTTTAGGCTACTAAAGGCTGCGGTTTTGGACCCAAGCACTTGTGGTGGCAGTTGATAGATTTAAAGAAATGCTGCGGTTAAAAAACGCAGCAAGGATAAATTATTATTGGCTACAGACATAGCCCAAAACCGCAGCCAATAAAGTATTTTCAAAAGCAAAATTTGGGGCCCTTTATTGGTTGTGGTCAGGCCCCAAAACCGCAACAAAAAGCTATTTTTTATTTTTTTTTTTTTGTTTTATTAATATTTGTATATATTATCACCATTATAAAATAATAAATATTTAACAATAATGCACCAGCTATAATCACCATTAATTATCACCAAAATAATATATATATATATATATATATATATATATATATATATATATATATATATATATATATATATATATATATATATATATATATATATATATATATATATATATATATATATATATATATATATATATATATATTGTCAAATGATTTGTATTATATACCAAAAAGAGATATACAAGGGAGCCGCTTGGCAAGGAAATTAACTCCCGCACAAGCCACCAAAAACGCTACCACTCACAGAAAAAGGGAGTGCTAGCCCAAAAAAACCCAAAAAGACAGCTAATTAGTTACAAGCATGTCACACATTCTACTGTTAACTCTCCCTGCTACTCTAAAAACTATACAATTGCTAACATCTTTTAAACTGAGATTGTGGTTGTCGAAGATTTTTTTGTTCCGCTGTCTCCAGATGCTGTATATCATCTCCGTCCACATTCCCACTATGAGTTTAGCTCTATCAATTTTTTTCTTGCTGATCTTGCTCATCTTGATAATCTCGGCTTGAAAGTTCGGTTCGGTTATCCTATGTGGAAGGAAGCTGAACAACCGTCCTCGGAGCTCTTGGGCATTCTGACACTCGAACAAAAGATGCTGTACCGTTTCCCTATTTCCATTGCAAAGCACACAATTCTCGTCAGCCAAATCAATCCATTTGCCAACCCTGTCTTTTGTGGAGAGCCTGTTTTGGACTGCTAGCCAGGTGATGAACTTAGCACTTGGGCTGGCTAAGTTCTTGATCATGATGTTCCCCCAGCTGACTTTAGGAGCTTCCGCAATGAAAAGATTGTATACTTCCCCAATAATGTATTTTTCCCCCTTTGTGATGTTAGTCCACCCCCCTAGCTTAGTAACCATATCTGCCTGCTTCATGATCTTTTTAAAACTCTAGGATGCATGAATTGAAACCTGTACATTGTGGATATCCTGATTCTTCATATAGTAGCTGTGTACCCATTTCACCCAGAGGTTGTCTTTTTTGCGGGCCAGGTTCCATAGGTGCTTGAGGAGAGCCGCTTTGTTCCAGTTGTACATGTCTTTCAGATTTAGACCACCTTTATCAAATGGGAGGCACATCTGACTCCAAGCCACCGCAACTTTCCTAGATAAGCCTTCCTTCCCTGTCCAAATGAAGGATCTACAAGTGCTCTCTACCATCTTGATCAACTTTTTTGGGAGGCAGAAAATTTGGGCCCAAAAGTTTTGCATGCCCCCTATAACACTCCGCACGAGCTGGATTCTACCTGCATATGAAAGGAGGCGGGAAGACCAAAACTTGATTCTCCCGGTGATCTTATCCAACAATGGCCTACAATCCCTGGTATTGAGCTTTTTGGAGTGGAGGGGTACCCCCAGGTATCTGAAGGGGAAGACACCTTCCTCCATTTGAAGATAACTCAACAACCCTTTTTTCCTCTGATTATCAACACCAGAAAGGTACACATTGCTTTTGCTTGTGTTAGCTTCGAGCCCTGAAGCCTTTGAGAATTTATTGAAGGTGTTGATCAGACATTTGACTGAAGCTTTATCTGCCCGGCAAAACATGAGGAGGTCATCAGCAAACAGAAGGTGGGTAATGTTTTCTTTTCTGCATCGGGGGTGGTAGTGGAAATTTGCACTATCCTTGTTGTTGTGCATAAGCCTTGATAGGTACTCCATTGCGATCGCAAACAGATAAGGCGAGATAGGGTCTCCCTGACGTAATCCTTTCTTTGCATCGAAGGGTTTGAGAAGCGTGCCATTGACTAGGAGGGAGAAGGAAACCGTCCGTACGCAGTCTTTGATCCATCTAACAAACCTGGGCGGGAAGCCCATTTCATCCATGACTGAGAAAAGGAAGGTCCAGCTGATAGAGTCGTAAGCTTTCCTAAGATCCATCTTTATCATACATCTCGGGCTATTGTTTTTGCGAGAGTAACCCTTTATGAGCTCTGCAGCTAAAAGAATATTATCTGCCATTTGCCTCCCCGGGATGAACCCTGACTGAGCATGATCAATAATTCTTCCCATCACCTTCTGAAGTCTCCCTGCAAGAATTCTCGAGATAATTTTGTAGATGACAGTGCAGCAGGCAATAGGTCTGAAATCTCCAACTTTACTAGCATTGGTCACTTTTGGGATAAGAGTGACCGAGGTACAGTTAATCGGAGGAAACATGATGTTGTTGTCAAAGAAATCTCTCACAGCACCAATGAGGTCTCCTTTGATGATATCCCAAGTCTTCTTGAAAAAGTGCGCATTAAAACCATCAATTCCCGGGGCTTTGTTGTCATTCATACCAAACAGAGCAGATTGAATTTCTTCTTCACTAACATCTTTGATCAGCATTCTGCAATTTTCATTGTCGATCTGGGGCCCATTTCTCATAATTACTCTGTCTATCTTCTCCAGGTTCTTGTTATCGGTCCCTTGAAGACTTTGATAAAACTTTGTGATTTCTTCGTGGATTTCCTGAGAAGAGTTTATCCACGTGCCTTCTGGAGTCTGAAGCTCATATATACTGTTTGAAGCTCTTCTTTCCTTAATGGTAGCATGGAAATAAGTCGAGTTCTCATCTCCGTTCTTTAGCCAATTTATTCTAGCCTTTTGAAGGAGAGCCTTATTCTCAATATTCCTCCATTTTCGAATCTGTGTGTAAGCAGCTTTCTCCTGATTATGAAGCTCTTCATTTATCGGGTTGGACTGAAGTTCCGTTTGGACAGAATCTAACTCATCTTCCCACTTTCTGATTCTCTGCTCGATCCCTGCAAATTCTTCCTTGTGGAGGTTCTTTAAAGCCCTCTTCACATTTTTCATATGATGCCACAGTTTCTGAAGCCCTGACCCTTTAACTATGATGTTCCACGCCTCCTGTACAACAGATAAGAAATCCCTATGCTCACTGAGATAGTTGAAGAAACGGAAGGGGGTTTTCTGCTTCTGCACCTGTCTTGTGAGGTTAAGGATTAGCGGTGTGTGATCGGAGGTTTGGGGGTTAGCATAGTGAACTTGGGCATTGCTGAATGTGTTCAACCATTGGAGGTTTCCAATTGCATGGTCGATCTTTGTAAGGATGCGCTTGTCCCCGCTTTCTTTGTTTGACCACGAAAAACTATGACCCCTCTCGCTGATCGGGTGAAGCTCTTTGTTCTCTAGCCATTGAGCCATGTCATGAGTCTCATAGGTGGTGACTTGGCTCCCGTTCTTTCTGTGATCCTCTTTGAAGATGGCATTATAATCTCCTATGTATAGGCAAGGAGCAGTTTGGTATGAATGACAACAAACCCAAAGCGAAACGCC